>WSXT02106698.1:0-11299 GCA_011762715.2 Neuroterus valhalla
CTTGTTCTCAACAAAAATTACACGGCTTTTCTGAGCGCAACTCGATCCTTACGGATTTTTCTTTCAGCCGCTCAATTGATCAAACGAAAATCTACAACTAAAATGTGAAAAAAATAATAAAAAATGGAGAAAAATGAAAAGTTTGTTCTTGAGGTATTCTTCCACCGGGAGTTGATCTTCCGTCTTCTCCGAAGGATGCACTTATGTGACTTATGACATAAATGGGAAGGCGATGTTCAAGAACAGCTGCACATGACCATGGATATCTCCATTCACTGAAATTATGTCTTTATTCGTTACAACATTATCTTTAATCTGCGATTATGAATTAAATAAAAAAGTGTACTTCAATACACACAGGGCAGGGTAAATTGACGAATGAGCACTTTTTGGGATCACTTAATCATTGAGTGATTCAGTTTCCTATAAACCCAATTTTTGCTATAAAGGGAGAGGAAGTAATATCTGAATCTTTGCGTTACATACTGCACTGTGAAATTATCAATAATAGTTAGTCCTCTTTTAATTCATACATGTTACGCGTCCCGCATTTGCTGCATCTCCCCTCGTTGAGAAGGAGTAGGATTCAGGCGAATCTTTCAAAACTTCTTGAACCAACTGTGTTGATGGTCCGGGGCCATTCGATAGCAACATTCGAAACTGGACCTTGTACAAACTTCAAGTGTATTTATAATTGTATGGTGCTCATTTTACGAGAACTTCTGGTAAAGGAAGCATCGTTATAGTAACAGTGTTATATTTGAAATAAAATTTTCATATATTTATTATATTTATTTGGTGCTCATTATATGGACGCTTTGCCTCCCGTTAGCAAAATAGAATTGTGTGAAAATTATCAGTTACCATAACTACTTTGGGTCACGTGACCGTTGTTCATCATGGCCGTCATAAAGTCCTTATTACCGTCCGATCTATTATCTATATTATTCATCAAAAATAGATCTCGGGTTATATCACCTGGTGTGTAATCACCAGCTAGGGTATAAGTCAAGTCCCTGATGAAGCCAGGATGTTGAAAATTTAAGAATATAAGATCAAAGATCAAAATCTGTTTCTTGGATCCTTTGGCAAATACAATATCAAGGTATTGGTGTATTTCAAAGTTCGTCTCGTAAGGGTGTTGTCATTTCACGGCAGCAGAATATGCTGAGGGCAGCTTGCATCACCTCTGGATGCTTCTTTAGAACTGCCAACTGTTACTTCACAAGGTTTCTAGTCGCAATTTTCCTGATGGCTTTCTGAGCCGTTCTCAGTACCTTACTGACTCCTAGACGTTCTAGGTGTTCAGTGAATCTCGCGTGTACATTGCATGTAGCAGATATGACGACGGGATGAATGGATGCATGATTAACATTGATCCATATCGTCTCTATTCCATGTCTTAGCTCAATATATTCATAGACCTTGGTCATATAGGATGTCTGCAAATTTCGGTTAAGTGCGAAAAATATGTCGATGATAGAAACTTACTTGCTACCTTTTTTATGAACCACAACGTCTGGTTGAGTGGATTGAATATGATGATCCTTCTGTATAGTAACATCCCAATATAAGATGAAATCTTTGTTCTCCAAAATACGAACTGCAATCTATCTGTAGAAAGGCATCCATTCTGTTAAGAGTCCTAGATTTAGGAGAAGTTGTTGATGTATGATGCCCGCTATACCATTACGCCTGTGCGTGTACTCTCTCTGAACCATTACGTGACAGCCGTCAATTATGTGTTTGATGGATTCGTTCGTATCTCCACACAATCGGCACCTGTCAACCACGTCTTGATGTACGACATGCTTGCGATGATTTCTGGTGCCGACAACCTTGTTCTGAATCGCTTTTACGAATCCTTTCGTTTTCGGAAACAGGACCTCCTTTTTCAGCGAAATATTAGATGCCTCTTCATCCGCTTCATATTGATCTTACATTTTGGAGTGCTCGCTGTGGATAGCTTTTTGCCTCCATTGCGTTTCCAATCCCTCTCTGGTTTGTGCCCTCATATTCAAGGCTTCCGCTGAGAACAAATTCAAGGGCGTGTAATCGGCATCTCATTTAGAGATGGTATTAGAAAGCATAACATCTCGTTTGCTGATAAAATAGTCTCGCAACTGTGTGATTTGCGATACACAGAGCTGTTTGACATCTACAACGCCCGTACCCCCTACATGTCATGCTGAAACTATCCTTTCAATCGACCAGTAGTTGTGATGCATCCGGTGCCTAATCATTTCAACGCGGATAGTTATGTTTATCCTATCGACGTTGAAGTCTGACCATTTTATTAGCCCCAGAAAGTACGTTAGAACAGGGATAACATAAGAGTTGATAGCCCGGATTTTGTTGGAAGAGTTGAGAGAACTCTTAAGAACCAATCTAAGTCTTATAGTAAAAGCAGTCGTTAGGCTCTTCTTAACCATCGTGTGCCGCATACCCTTGGACTCAAGAATACCCAGATACTTATAACACTCAACCATTGCCTCTATACAGTCCTCATTCTCGTTCCCCAATTCTTCGGTTTCCAGTTTTCCTCGATTAATATGCACTATTCTGCATTTATCTATAGCGAAATCCATGTGGATGTCATTTGAAAACTGTTGAGTGACACTGATCACTTGCTGCAATTTTTTATTTGAACTAGCGTACAACTTAAGGTCATCCATGTACAGAAGATGGGTCAGTATATGACCATCCTCATTACCGTGTATTCTGAATCCATGAGTCATGCTATTTAGTGTTTGGCCTAATGCATTAATTGCCAAACAGAACCATGACCAAAGTACTTGATTTTTGTTTCCCATTGCATCACAGCACAACCTAGGAGGTCAATGATGCGTGAGCAGATCTTTTATATTTTCAAAACCTCAAGCAAATAGTCATTTGGCGCCGAAGGAAACGCTTGTTTGTAGTCAATGTAAGCCATGTTCAAATTTCTCTGATCTTTTCTAACTTGCTTCATGGCCACAGCGTCAATGGTAACAAGATCCTTGCTGCCTCGCGAGTTTTTGCAACATCCTTTTTGTTCTTCGGTTAGGATGTTATTCTCATCACAGTGCAGGTGAACTTTATCTGCGATGCCCGCTGTGAGGTACTTATAAATCGTTGGGAGACAGGCGATGGTAGGCTCCATTACAGGGTTCTCGCCTGTTCTTTTCTTCTCTAGTTGAAACCACGCTGCGTCTAAATTGCTTCTGTTATCCTTACCCCAAACACCAGAAAGTAGCCGGCCATGTCTTCCGATTGAGGAACTTCAGTGTTGAGCTGCATGTTCTGCTCCTTATTTAGTTCACGGTAGAACCTCCTTCCGTCTTTGGTGAAGATTCGATTTTGCTGCCTTCTTCCACTACTCTTCTTGTATCGACGCAGTCTGGTAGTTAGAACGCAAAGCCTCTGCTGATGAAAATCAATTACCTCATTCAATATCGTTGGTGTCAGTGTCTCGATGTTACGAGGTTAGATGATATCATCAACACGGAGTATCAGCTTTCTTACTCTGTTTCCTCTCTTATATTGGGTGAGGCAACCCAATTTGCTCCTTACTTTGCTGACATCCATATCCAACCTGATTTTCCTTGGGGAATCATGTTTCCGTCTTGGGGCAAAGACTGCATCTGTAGGCCTAGTTTTGCGACCTAATGTTCTAACTACTGCCATATCTGTACAATATACAAGAGTTTGTACCTGTAACACTGATAAATCTACATTCAAGTGCAAAGGCAAAACCTTAATGTTGAGGTGTCCTATCAGTGCATGCAGATCATTGGTGATGAACATTTTCGGCGAAGAATGCCTTCTCGTTGGTCCTACATTCCTAAACTAGAATAAGGCTTGATCGGAATTCTTTTTAAGGTGCTGCAGTTTTGTAGGGATTTCACTGTTAAAATCAACGTTAAAGCTAAAGTCCATATGTAGTTCTAGTGGATCCGACTCTCGTTCTTCACTATCCCTAGCACCTATGCCTTCAGCTCCGATGAGGTCTTCATTATCCACATCTCCTACGGGCGTTTCATTATTTAGAGGCTGCTGTCCTGCCTCTTTCTGATAGTGTCAATTTTAACCTTTGAGAGCAATCTGTAAACGGATATTGAACGTTTTTGATTTGCAAGATTAGGTTCACCTATCCTTGTGGCTAGATGCGGGTACTCAAGTAAGAAGAGATGACGATTTTCTCTTCTCACACTCTGCCCACTACTCTGAGCCATGGAATAGAGGCGCATAAAATCTCTGTTTATATTGTATGTCCATTTCAATCGCCTCCTTGGTCGTGATGGCGTTGTACAGCTGCACCAGTCTCGGCTTGATGTTGCACAGCTTCATCGAATTGATGTTCATTGTTGACGTTTTCTTCGGCCGCTTCCACATCTCGCCTTATCTTGATAGCTCGGTCTTCTGAGATTAGAAGATTATTTCAGATGGCTTTGACCTTTGTGATGAGATCCTTTACTAAAACTCTTTGTATTTGGGGATACTTCTCTGCGAACTTCGTGCTCAAATTGTAGCCATTTTGGCGCTTGGTCTCAAATTTCGCGCTTTGATAACAGAAATGCACCAATTTTTCCATCATTTCGGTTGTCCATATGATGCTCTCCCACGGTATTCCTGATGAGGTGGTTGGCTTCAAATAGCTTGAGCTAGGCAAAGCGTCCTCAACTCTGCATCATGATTGGGTTTTTTCGGTGTATCTCTTAATCCCCTCCTTCCTCGTTTTCTGTCTGCTTGGCATGGATAACCCTATCAGTAGCAATGCGACGGCTAACGTAGCCATCAGAATCAATGGAGGAAAGCTCGAGCCGTACCGCGACGACAACGCGAGAACACCACGGTTATTATTTTTAATATTATTATTATTATGATTATACTAAGAATATATTCATTTTATGCTTTTGGTCCCTTTCATGATTGCTCTCCTTCCTTACGCTAAGCCCCTTGGGACTCTCGCGCGATAATTTGAATTCCTACATCCAGCCATCCTGACAAGAATCGTCACCGGACAATGCTCCTTCTCAATAAACAAACCCACTGCACAAACACATACAGAAACAGCTTGCACACTCTAAGTTTGTGGACACTTCAATTTCCATGTGTTGGATCTACTGTTTATTGAGAAAAGTTACAATCATATGATTCAAAATATATCAGCCTGCCTTTTATCCTTTTAATGCGCTAATAAATAATTCATAACCATTCTTTAGTTCTGAAATTCATAATTTATCATAATTCTTTAAATAGCCTAAAATCTATTGGTGGTTATTAGTGGTATACTTTCGGTCCACGTCTCGCCGTTTATCTATGCGTTTCTTTAAAATTCTTTTGTGCAATTTTAATCTGTGTCTCCCTAGTTATCTCTGACATTTCTCCATCCAATTTCCATTTACGGCTTTTTTATGTCTTCTCTACCAATAACGCTAGGCTGTTTCCGTGTTTGATTCAGTTTACAGTGAATTGCATACACAAAGTTTGAAATATTGCGAAACTGCTTAAAACCTCTACTTCTATCAAGATTATTGAATTATTTTTAATTTTTGATGAAATTTTTTTTTCTAATTGGATTTACTCAAGGCTCTACTGACTTTAAGGAACACATTCTCATAACAATACTCGTAACCGATATTTACATCTCGCATAGTTTGGCTTGCAAAATGAATTTTTCATTGTTTAAAGAAGGTTGTCAGGATTAAAACAGAAAATACACGTCTCATTGAAAAATAATTCAGATAAAACTTTAGGGCCTTAAAAAAGTGTTCCAAAACACAATCTAATATGAGCATTCTTTTAAAAGTTATCGAGTCTGCAGATCACAGACAGACAGTCAGACAGGCAGACCGACAGGCACTTAGTAAAACTCGTATTTTCTGACTCTGGGGGTCTAAAAACGTGAAGTTTTTATTACATCCGCGAAAGTCATTTTTCGCATAGAAGCAAAACCTCATCCAGAATGAGAAAGTAAGAAAATGTCCATTAAAACTTAAAAACAATTCAATAATCTCTATAGAAGTAGAGGTTTATAGCGGTTTTCAAATATTTGAAACTCTGTGTATGCATTACACTGCAAAATGAATCAAATACGGAAGCAGCTGAACGCTAAGCGCGAGATCCGAATGACGCGTGCCTTAGGCACGCTCAAAGCATGCAAGTAAAGCGAACCGTGCGCTTAGCGCGCAATGAGAATGTGCCCGCGCGGCGGGCAGATTTATTTTTATTCGAAAATGTGACTATTCTATTCTTGACTCACAACTTATAATTTAAGTCTAGAATTCTACTATTTGCTTGAATTTTTTGCTTCTTATTGAAAAATCCAATCATCTTTTTTGATTTTCTCAAACGTGAACGTAATTTTAATGTTCTGGTTGATGATTGATGTTCTTAATATTGATCGTTTTCTTTCCCTTGTGGGGAATTCATCTTTTTAGTGTGAAAATGTAAACGATTGGTTTGGAATTTATCCTTTCTGGTTGTATTCGACTGTTTTACATTTTAAATAGAAATCTCTTTGCGTTGAAATAGCAACTATTACATGTTTCGTTGAGAATTCATCTTTCGCTTGAAAATTTGTATTTTCTTACGGGAAATTAACCTTACTTATATAAATGAATCAGCCAGCTCATTTTTCCTACAATAATAACAAAGACTTAGGAGGATTTATGTTGAAAATCGCGACGCTCACTTCTAATGAACTAAAATAAATAAAATAAGCGCACGTTGAAAAGATATACGTAACCTCAACTAGACGCATGATCGAATAGGACGAAAATCCATGCGATCGTCTTGTAAGTTGGTTCTTAATTTGTTACATTGAAGCTAGTTTATTATTGCAAATGACTGTTGTTGAATAATCCTTATTCCCAAAATTTTGGGAGCTCGTTCGGGATGTTATAACAAACAACAGTGAAAGATTCAAAATGCGTATTGAAACAGAAAGACTCAGGATGCTAATAACGCGGAAAGACGCGATGAAGGTGGTTAAGTGTAGTGGACAAAAAAAAGTTCTTGGAGATGCTGTAAAATGCTACATAGTGACAGTGCCGGTTGCAGAATACTTGTGAAGTGTGAAAGAAATTTTTTAAGATATCTCAGACGACGAAGAGCGAATTGGGGGAAGTGACGCCAACCACCGCAACAAAGCCGAAAGCGGTGGTGATAGAGGACGCGTAGCAAAGACTAAGTGCAGTGATATGGTGGTTACACGTAGTTCGGCTCTCGAACCCAAAAAGCCGTGTCGCGAAAGCCGACGAGAAAAGATGGAAACGACGCTGGAGAATAAGGCCAGACGCAGACGCCAAGAAAGAACACTCTATCGGAAAGAAACTCCGATAAGAATCGAAGATGAGTAGTTCTTTTAAGAACAATTTACCCTAAGGGAGTAACAATTTCCCCACCGGTTCCGATCGGGTGAAAGCCCCGTTGGCCGGTCCCAAGGATTTTGGAGAGGACCAAGGGAACGTCGAGGAGACCGATTTGTTCGGGAGGAGCTGGAGCGAGAAGATGTTCGGCGGAGCAATGAAAGTCGCAGAGACGGATAAGGAGAGGCAGAGTAGATTATACAAAAAAACCAGTATGCGTTAATTAAAAAAGAAGTATGCGTTAGGCTGAGAGGAATATGCACATGCCGATTCGTGAGGGATTGAGTGACGCAGGGCGCATCCTCGAATCGTTGAAACACGACTAGGAAATGAGGTTAGGCTATGACTTGTCATACAAATGCTTCCTTTGCAAAGAAATCGCAGAGAAAAAGAAGAAAAAGAAAATAGCGGCATTGTTGACAGCCTCGAGCAGTCAGGCACCTCTGGTGGCTGAGCAACCTTAAGAGGACGGTGAAACCAAACGCCCTTGGTGTCAAAAGCAAGGGCGTCTGGAAAACGCGGGACGGAGACATCCTCATTGAGGTGGAAAGCGAGACAGGGGCAGAGCGAAACTGTCCGCTGCCATCGAGAAAGCAGTTGGTGTAGAGGGTGGGTTTGGAAGCTAGTCCCTCGTGTCGAAGTCGAGTTGCTTGACGAGCGTACCAAAGGCCAAGACGTCGGAGAGGCGATTTGGAAGCTCTTCGGTGACAGCATAAAGGAGACGATGAAGGTTAATTCAACGATACAGGCCTCAAGGGGCAACCAAGTTGGATGGGTATCCTGTCGTGTCATAAGGAAGGTTGAGGTGACCCGGTGCTACCGCTGTCATGGCTACGGCCATATGGCAGCGAGTTACACTGGTCCGGACAAGAAGACGTGCTATTGGAGGTGCGGCAAAGGGGGACACAGGTTCGCGGAGTGCGAAAGTACTCCGCACTGTTACCTCTGCACCGCCGAAGGCGAAAGTTCCCGGGTTGACCATCTCCCGGAAACTGCACGGTGCAAGGTGTATCGAGAGTCGACACCAGGAGAAAACCTCGAGGTAAAAGGCGATAAGACCATGCCAAGATGTCGAAGGCCGACGAGCCCATTGCGCGACACTGTCGCGCCACTGAGAACGATGCGTACATCTTGGTAGGGTCATAAACAGGATTCTGTGATTCAAGTTGGATGCGCAGAGGAAAGCCAAAACACGGCATACTGCTTCCATTTCCCTGAAGTGATGCGATAATCGGTTCCGGGGAAATGGGTTGGCAGAAAAAAGAAGTTAAAGGTTCAGTGGGTACGCGCCGCTTGGCACGTCCCACACTTAGCTTCGTCTCTTGTGGATTGCGCACCCGTGAGTGCATTTTACGTCTACGTACACTTTGTGTGCAATCATGTGGAGTGCGTATATCGAGCGCGTAGTCCCCAAGGTATGAATTTGGTTATTGCATGAGCATTTTTCCGTTCTTTACTTCTTAAAAAAAAAAAATCAGACCCTACGTTTTGCGCTGCAGTGAAAAAGAGAAACGTCGAAGAAGGAAGCAACGGAACAAGGGAGGGAAGTGGCTAAGAAAAAGGAAGTAGCAGTGAAGACGAACAAGATACGACGATTATTAAAACTGTGAAGATGTCGCAGCAGGAGTAGAAATCAGAAGCCCAAAAAGAGGAGTTGCAGCTGTTTTTAGAATCATAAAGAGTTACTCCTACAGTACTGGAGCAGAATACATTTACTTGTAGAAAGATCTGCAAACGTTGCTTCGTACTAAAAAGGCAATAACTGGGTTGGTGAAATTCTGGTTTGAGAGCCAAGCATCTTCAAAGACATGGAATAAATTGAAGAACGGTTTGAAGGAAGAATACGGTCCGGAGTTAGATCGATGCGATCTCCACGAAGCAATGCTCAAGAGAAGAAAGCCATCCAGCAAATCCTTCAAAGAGTACCTTCTGCAAATGAAGTCTTGGTAGACAAGGTAATCTTGGCGATAGATCAATAACCAGATATGGTGTTGCTGGTATCAACGACTCTGAAGAAAACAAATCGATGCTCTACAGCTTATGAAGGAAAAAATGACAAAAGCAGGATGGATTTCATCCCGAAATGCAGAAAACAGTGAGGCAGAAACGACATTGAAGACTGTGGCAGCAGAAGTCAAATGCTCCAAATGCAATAATTTTGGGCATGCTGCTCACTGGTGTCTCAAAAAGATATCAGGTATGCAAGAGGATTAAGAGGATCAACGAAGTAGTGATGCAACATTCGGGTAACTAGGGTTTAGATTGTAGAATGAGCTCATGTTGAATTTCCATATACGAATTTCAAAGGAGTGTTTTAGAAAAGATGATAATGTTTCCTATGTTGCCGTGCAAATGAAAATGAGCGTATCTGCAGACTAGCCAACTGTACACTAGAAGGAAAAAACAACGGTAAATTATACGGTGAATTATTTATTGAAAATTGACCGATTTTCATTAACAAATCTAATTATTCTTTCAACAAATTTGAGTGAAGGGATTGGTATGAGGTATGAGGGAAACAATTTTTAGGAAATTATTCAGATCCAAGATGGACGACGTATAGCAAGGAAGTTTGAAAAGTCGTATCGAATAAGTCTGTAAGTTTCATAAAAATGGAGTGAGAAAGACGTTGGACAGAACGAAGACAGGAAGTTGAAATTTGATCTAGAAATGCCAGAGATAACTAGATTAAAGATAAAAGGTACACAGTTAAATTTCCATGAAACGATGATATATATTTTGAATCGTATAATTGTGACTTTTTTTATTGACCAGTAGACACAAACACATGGAAATTGAACTCTCAACAAACTCAGAGTGTGCAAGCTGTTCCCGTATATGTTTGTGCGGTAGGTTTGTTTATGTAGAAGCAGCATTGTTATGTGACAAATTTATCAAGATGAACGAGTGTAGGGATTCGAATTATCGCATAAAAGAAGTAGTTTTAAGGAGTATGTAGGCGTCATTTGGGTGAAAGTTATCATTACATATTACCGTGGTTGATTAAACCTCATTCCTATTTTGCAGAGCCGGATTAGCATGAAATAAATATATGAACAATAAATATAATGATGATAGCTTAGACGTTAATAATTACCGAATGAAGGTCATGTTAAATATGGGTGACGTGACTCGAACTAGATATGGTTATCTATATTTATAATTGAATTCCCTTTTTCTAACAGAAGGCAAAGCGTCCATATAATAAGCACCAAATAATTATAATAAATAGCTAAAAATTTTATTCCAAATATTACATTGTTACTATAACGAAGCTTCCTTTACCAGAAGTACTCGTGGAATGAGCAGCATATAAATAAAATGGTTTTCATCTCTACCATTTAATATTCCACATTAAATAATAAGAAGCCGATAATCGTATGGTTAGTATTTATCTTAGTCTCAAGAGGAAAAACTATAGTGCAGTAGTAGTATGAAAATTTCTATAACAATAGAAACGCTCATGGAATTTTTCTTACTTGAATGCAAAATAAATCGAGAATAGTGAACTTTTTTAAATTTCAATTAATGGAATTCAATTATTTACTAGGTGATTCAACTTATTCCTTAGTGAAATTATTAGAACTTACATTGAAAAGTGCATAATTTTGTCAATCAGGGTCATAATATAGGACTAGGGAACGTCAAGAATACAAATGTTCAATGAGAAATGCTATCCTGTAATTTTTTCAAATTTAATAAATCAATAAGTCAATTTTTAGGCAGGCTACATCATCTCTCCCGACATATTTATAACGTATCCAAATTAAATTTATATTTCCGTTGAGATTTTTGAGGATTCCTGCATTGTCCGACATGTTCCTTATCCGGCTGTAAAATAATTATTAACATGTTAGAAACTGTTACTAAATAATGTCTCACTCATCTCACGATCGTGAGACGTGGCCATAGTTGGATTTTACCGCGGCTCAACTGGGAGCTTGTGT
>WSXT02106709.1:0-11299 GCA_011762715.2 Neuroterus valhalla
ATAAGCGCGTTGAAATTTCGTGCAAATAAAGGACGAACTTCGGTGCTACTTTCGCTAGACAGTTCTCTCCGTGTATAGATATTTTTTCCATCGCTCATTGTAAGAATTTTCCTCTCTTAGTTGATTCAAAGGTAAGGTATTTTCTCGAATCTTATTTTCGATCGAATTTGATCATGGGAAAATTTGAGTGTTATTTATGTCCCTTATTATTCACGTTATCACTCAAGATAGTTGACTTTTATTCAGAAGAATATACAAAGTAAGCACTGACAAACTTCATCTTAGAAATATTACTGTATGTTGCAAATTATATGTGAATTGAGAACATGAATAAATACAGGGTGTTAGGAAATCAATAATTATTAGTATTGATTAAAAATAACTGGTATTATTTAAATTGTATCTTCGAAGTTGAAACAATGTTCAATACAATTTTGCAGCGATTTTTTTGCATAAGCCAACTCAATCAGTATACAAAAACGATCTGTCAAAACTGCTGTTATGTTATATTCTACATATTACATTCACAATAGTTAACATCATATTTTGAATATAATATCAAACTTTTTATACTTGTACCTTAATTAAAATGTAAAAGAAATAACAAACTTATCGCAACAAAGTTATGCATTATTAAAAATGGACAAGAAATAACAAACTTATGTCATACTCTTTATGTAGTAGGTATAACATAACATAATTTTTTGATGGATAAAATAATTACTTGTCTAAAGTATAATGAATATCACATACCATATAATCTACTTAAAAATACTAGCAATATTGTCCTACATTTTGTATATTTTTGTATATTTGCAGAAAACCTACTCCCGAGTACAGCCGGTTTTCCGGAAGTTGAGCTTGAGTGTGGACACTCGAGTGAATTATCGAGTGTACACATATACCCTCAGGGTCAAACTTCCTGCTCAACATTACATAGTTAAACATAGTACAAACACGTTGCAGGCGTCTCTCACGAGTTCACCCAAGCGCTAACCATGCTCGATATGGGTTAACTTTCGTAATTCCGCCCGAGTTGAGATTCATCCGCTACTAGAACAAGTTGCTTGATCTTTTAAAGAACGCTGAAAGTCTGAGTTTATGATGTCGATAGGCTCCATTACAGGATCTTACTTGCCCTCTCTTATTCTAGTTGAAGCCACGCAACATCTAAATTGCTTTCGTCAGTTTTTCCTCTAAGACCTGACCAGTAGTCAGCCATGTCTTCTTACTGAAGAACTTTGGTGTCCAGCTGCATATTTTCTTTTCGCTCGGTTTACAATAGGTAATAGGTAATAGGTTTCTCAATATAAAAGGTTTCAACTGTCTTCTTGCACTAATCTCATTGTATCGGCATGGTCTAGTGATGAGAACACCAAGTCTCAACAGATGGGAGTCTACAATCTCGTCCAATCATGCTGGCGTTTATGTCTTGATGTTCCCAGGGTGGAAGAGATTGGTAACATGGTGTATCAGACCTCTGGTTCTACTTCCTTTTTTATAGTGAGTGAATCCATCCAATTTCCTTCTAACGTTGTTAACATCTATAACTAATCTGATTTAGTAGATCTCGTACTCTTATTGGGGTAGAGACTGCAAATGCAGGCTCAGTTCTACGGCTCATTATTTTGAAGGCTGCCACAGCCGCACAATATACAAAAGTTTGCACTCTCCACACTCTATATTAGTAAAACTTTTTTATTCAGGCACCCTATCAGTGTATATGGATATCTTGTTACGAATATTTTTGGCAGAAAATGCCTTCGTCT
This sequence comes from Neuroterus valhalla, assembly GCA_011762715.2. Taxonomy (NCBI): domain Eukaryota; kingdom Metazoa; phylum Arthropoda; class Insecta; order Hymenoptera; family Cynipidae; genus Neuroterus; species Neuroterus valhalla. The sequence goes on from WSXT02106709.1 coordinate 1,770, forward strand.
TGATTCTATGTCTCTGCACTCTAGCAAAACTTGATTCAAATTCCACTTAATGTGATGTAGTTTCTCTGAAACTTCCCGGTTTACATCAACGGGAACGTTGATGTCCGGATGTGGTTCTATAGTAGACTTGGTACTTGTGCTCCATCACTCCTACCACCCATGTCCTCAGCTCCAGTCACCTCTCCATTATCCTCACCTGCCATAAAAATTTTATTTATAGGAGGCTGTTGCTCTACTTCCATTTTATAGTGAATTTTGATTCGTTATCCTTGTGACAAGATGCAGGCATAATATATATCCAAAAGCCTATATTTGAATAGTGATTTGCGCAGTAGGGGGAATACTTCTTCATGATTGCTTCAAATGTCCCCTCGAAACTCTTGATGCTTCCCTTCCCCATGAATCTCTGCTGGATCTTCGCCTAAATAGGTGCGGATACTTAAGGAGGAAGAGTCAATGATGTTCTCTTCTCACACTTCGCCCACTATATTCTGAAAAAAGAGGCGCACAATATCCCTGTTCATACGGTATGTCCACTTTAGTTACCTCTCCAGTTTCTGAATCTCTGCTACTGACTCTGGCTGACTCATACCATCTGCTCCTAGATGATGTGGCGATACTAGATCGTCATGGGGTTGCGCAGGAACATTAATTGTACGATTGCGTTGTATTGTTTCACCAACTTCCTGATCGTGATGTACAGTTTCCTCTAACTGATGATCATTATCGACGTTTTCTCCCGCCAACTCAACCTGTCGTTCACCCTCCGTCGCTTGATCTTCAAAGATGGGTATAATATTTTAGGTGGCCATAACCTTAGTGATGAGATCTTGCACTTCAAATCTCTGCATATGGAGATTCGCTTTGCAGCGAACTTTATTCTGAAAATCTGTCCATTTCTGCGTTCATTTTCAAACTTTGTGCTTTCATAATGGACACAGTTCTTCTACAAATGCTGTATTCTAGTCAATGTTGAGGTACTTAGCTGCAATACTCTAACGCCACTCAAAGCATTCAAAGCAGGTGCAGTGGATGTTCTACTGTTTTCCGTTTGTTGCATGATATTGTACCCAGCGGTGGCACAAGGAGCGCCCTCGGCAAATATATTTATTAAACTCTCCATTATTTTTGAGTGTTGGTCATAGCCTGTTATATAGTCATAGCCCGTTATAGTCATAGCCCGTTTCCTTTTTGTTCTCTGTCCGTCTGGCATGGGAAACCCTATCAGTGCCCCTACCACGACGCCGAAGCAGAAACACCTCTGATAGGAAATATTATTGTAAAAATTTACTAGATGAAATTAATTCCAATACTAAATAATCAGAATAAATTAAAATGAGTTTGATACTATTTTAATTATTCTCATTGCAGGCTTGGGATCGTTACATTCCAATATACCGAAGACGATATGCGTTAAGAATTCGATTTCCATTATACTACACAGCGCTGTTCCGTTATATGCTATAAGTTACGGACGCCCTTTCATAATGCAATCAAGTAAAGTGATAAGAGTAGTATGCCTCATGTGACATATTGGGCCACCTGGTAATTGACCTTTTCATCCACGGACTGGGTTGCAGCCAAATACATGATGGGAGGACCAACAGTTTGAGGTGTAATCCGAATCAACCATACCTCGGTAAAAAAACATAGAAAATTTTTCAGCGGAACTATTAACTTATGGATCAATCTCTGGACTTCTAGGAGGGGGCCCAAGAGCGTTCACACTTGAGCCACCGAAACTCTTTCGAAAATCCTCATCATTTTTATGTGTATATAACTTTTTCTTGAGTTTTTACAACGCGATGTTATATTATCAGCCGCGGACTTAGTCCAGTGCCTGATGAGCTAAACATTTCGGAAATCAACTACTTGATATGTACCCTACTTTTAGCAGCTAGGGATTTCATCTCGTATAGATAGTGAGAAATAGGGGGAAGTGTGGTCAGGTTCCACTAGGAGGAAGGAAGGGAAATAGCAAGTCGCCAGAGCAATCTAGGGATTTTTGGAAGTGGTCAAGAGTGGATGGTAAATAGCCATATCAATTTTCCCTATATCAAGGGAATCTTACTTGCATGGGATTGAGGCACCTTTGGAGAATGGTTAGAGGATGAAGACTTCTTCTATGGGAATCCAGGATTTTTCTGGAGAGGAGAGTGCGAGGAAGTGGAAGGTAAAGGATAAATAAACTCGTAAAGCATTCTTACCTTTGATTTCTTCATCCAATCCTCGTATAAATTCATGGTAAAAAGTCCCCGAGTAAAGGCAAATAATGCATGGGATGCGTGGTGCCAGATGCGCCAATAAGATGCTGACCAGGCACCCAAGCGATGCAAGAAGTGGTCAACCCTTCAGGAGAATAAGAACATGATAATGTGATGCGTCGTGCATGATACGCCGATGGTCCGTTGACTGGCCTCTCAAGCGTGGCAGGAAATTGTCAACCTCTCAGGAGAGACGAAACGTGATACGTGTTGATGTTCGGTAAAAGAGAAGATAACGCTTAAGTTATCTAAGGTTTTGTCAGGACATCATGAGTGCACATCGATCGACAGAGGAGGGAGGATGAGATTGGTTTGATAGCATGAATACACGCTGTCGGATTGAGGGAGAAAAGTGGGAGTTGGTCGCACTGAGGGGAACTCAGGCCTTGTCGCTACAGCATGAATGCTCGCTGACTGGCGGAGGAGACAGCATGAATGCACGCTACCGGAGAGGAGGGTTTAGTCTGGTTTGATAAGCATGAATGCAGACTACCGGAGAGGAGGGATTAACTTAGTTTGACAGCATGAATTCACGCTTTTTGCAAGGAAGATTTAGTCTGGTTAGATTGCATGAATGCATGCTATCAAATTAGGGAAGGAAAGTGGTAGTCGGCCGCACCCAGGGGAACTTAGGCCCGGTAGTGACAGCATGAATGCTCGCTGACTGACGGAAAAGATAGCATGAATGCACGCTTTCGGAGATGAAGGTTTCGGAGATGCTTATGGAGGGTGAAGAAAGAAGAATGAAAATAAGAGAGAAAACTCACCATGGTAACTAAGTAGAAGGTTAATTACTTCAGCAGTGGATCTCCGTCTGAAGTGGATTCAGCAGTCGTAGGCAAAACACGCCTTACATATACTCACGGTCCAGGGGAAACAAGCGCGGGCGTTGAAACCGAGTGGAGGGAGATACTCGCGTTGAGATGTTAGAGACTTAGAGCTAGTAAAGTTTTTTGCCACGTGAGATCAAAACACCTGCTTAGTGGCTAATATACCAGGGAAATCACTCGTCTTTAAAAATCCATAAATGCCAGACGCCCTGCCCATTGCGTTTGGACATATGAGGCAGGTAAAAAATTAAAATTTTTAAGTGAGATTTTAACAGTAAATTTTTATATAACGATATTTTTATGTAACGATAATTGCCAATCGGAAAACCAAGATTTCCAAGTGAGAGAATAACGTCTGTCGTTTTTATGCCATGAAGAATAGTGTTCATATTTGGCGTTCGTAAAACGACAAAGCGAGATTTCATTGCTAACACCTTGAAAATAATGTTTGAAAATGCATAATCTTCATCGGAAGCGTTGGCTTGAACGGGGTACTGAGTGGCGAGGAAATGGCCACGTGGGAAGAATAGAGCGAGCAATTACTATTTGTGAAGTAATTCACTGACACAACTTACATGTTGTAGGTTTGAGAGAAAACGTTGACTAATATCGGGATTCTGACCAAATACTCTAAAATCCCTTGGACCGAAATCCTGGTCCAAGCAATGACCAAACTTGTGATTTCGGTCCAATCGGCTGACTTTTCGGTCCTATGAAAGACTTTCTGGTTCAATAGACCAGAAAGTGGTCCAAGCTTGGACCAGGAAATGTACAAGAATTCCGGTTCAATTAGACCAGTTCTTTTACCGCTGCTTGGACCAGGATTCCAGTCCAATGGACTGGAATATTGGTCCAAGGGATTAAGAGTGTAGATTTGGATTCAGCAGTACAAAATCCAAAGTATGTGACTTCTCTGGTCCATCGGATTTTCCACTCATTTTGTAGGGCTGTATCATTTTTGAAATATAAATATTAGCTAAAAATTTTGAAAAATTGAATGACAATTATTTCTATGTTGTTGAGTTATTCGATGATAGGAATCTCAAGTCTTTGCGAGCCCGAATTCACTGGTGATTGAAGTTTATTAGACCCTTATTTACTACATTAAGTACAAGGTAGAATCTTCTATCTTTTCAAATTACAATTCTTCGTGTGTATATTTATCTTATAAGATCATAGCTTAAACCAGGCCAGAAGGAAAATAGCGATCTATCCCCATGGTTGCTTAGGCATGAAAAAGTCATACTGATCAGATAACAAGGCTTCCTTACCAATTTTGTTATTTATTAAAAAAATTATAGTGAATACATGTATGGATCTTATCAGCTGCTTGGAAACAAAATGATAACAAACCACAAAGCTGGGGCTTCCAGTCACCATACAGTACTTATTAGAAAGGAGAGAATCATAAAATATTATTTAGAAAACAGAACCTAAATAAAGTAATAATTGTAAGCGTTGGACTCTTGAGGAATTTGTTCAATTTGACGATTCACTAAATCTACTAAGAGCGTCAAACAAAATTTTGAAATACATCGATGGATAATAAATGCAATAAAGTGAAACTGGTAATTTGGGTTTTAAGAAATGAACACTAATATCAATAACACTCTAATTGACAAGAATAACATAGAAGTTATCATGATCAGCGCAATCCAACGGTTTAATTACTGGTCACTGAAATGTAGTGGGATACGTAGTTTTCATAAATACATCAGCTTGTAGATTTTTGTAGTCCTCATCTTTGATTTCATTTGTGAGTACATGTGTGATTTGACATCAGAAATGTTCAACGAAGTTAGATTTCTCTTGCTTATTAGCATATACTTCATGGTGAACCGTGCACAGGGTAATAAGTTCAACATAAATCAATCCACATGGGTGCTGAACTTGATCAAACACATTAAGCAAGATGACTCCATCTATCAAGTTATTATCATCTTTCAGAAAGATATAAAGAATCTGAATCCAATAATCGAGGAAATGATATTAAAATTACAAAATAACGTTCCAACTACCATGATTCGATTTACCAGTTTTGAGGATATTGTTCAGCAATATCCTCTAAAGAACAGGGCTGTAGCATCTTTGGAGTCTCCAAGAGTAAACCTGTTCATGATAATTACATCTTCACATGAATCTGGAGGCTCATCAAAGCTATTTGAAATTACAAGATTTATTAGCTTCATTTCAAGAGCACTTATGCGTCCCAAGTGCCTGATCATCAATTTGCTTGGCGAAAAACAAAGTCTTGATGAAGGAAAGACATTCGCTCGAAAATTTCTTCGCAGAATGTGGAAGGAACGTTTCCTAGACGTCAGCATTATCGACATTACTCTGAGCATCATCAGGAAACTGCTCTTTTGTATTATTACAATCCCTTTACCAGGATTTTCTCGGAGAAAAACTATTCCTCAAGAGTCTCACTCTGTCCGGACAAGCTCAGTAACTTACAAGGTTTTCCAATAAAGGTAGGCATGACCGATTTTCCACCGCTCAGTAAAGCAGTTCGCAACTCAACCGGTCACTTCATTTACTTTTCTGGCTCCGATCTTCTCCCCACGCTTGTTCTATCAAAAGTAATGAATTTTACTATAAACATTGAAGGAGGCCATATAACAAACCTAGTGTGCAAAAATGTTCGAAAGACAATTGGGTTATTAGGGAAACTCCATAAAAATCAGATACAAATGATTTCTACTCGAATACCACTTATTAAAGTGTGTGAAGATTATACTACCGAGTACATTGTCATTGAACAAGGTTCTTCGCTCGTCATTGCTCCAATATTGTATGAGAAGAATCTTCTTTCATCATTGATCTGGAAATTCGTATATGCCACTAGCTTTATTTTCGCATTGTTCGCAATGCTTTGGCTTCCAATCCAGATCCTAAAACTGGACAATCGTTACTGGGATTTAACCTATTCCTTAAGAATCATACTAAGCTGGTCTGTACCAGCAGAACCAACATCATTCGGTGGACGAACTATCTATGCTTGCATGGTAATTTTGAGCTTCTTCTACTCTTCGACTATTTATGTGTTTTTAACAAATAACAGCTTCAGCACAGAGTCTAAAATAAAACTTGAAACTCTGGTTGATCTAAACAAGACGAGGTTAGTGCTGATTGCACATCCAACCTACATGGAAACTATTTCTTCCTTTGACAAGGAATTTTTTAGATTGAGAGTTATTGAAAATTATGTGCAGCAGACTCGCGATACAGAAAAATATGCTAAGGACATGATAGACCACAAAAATACAAGCATTCTTGTAACAAAAACGACCGGAGAGTGGATGATCTCGAAATATAGAGACAATGATGATCATCCACTTTTGAAATTAATTGATGAACCCTTTCTTCAGCATGCAGAGGGTCTTGTCCTGGAACCAGGTTCTCCATACGTTAGAAGATTCAACACAATTATGCTTAGAATGATTGCCTCTGGCCTGATGGAAAATTGGAATGAATTTCCGAGAAACGATTCCGTTAGGAAATTCACTAATGAAGGTTTGGATATTGTGGGAGGAATTGAATCAGAAAAACTCATGTATGCACTTCTGGTAGTGCTTTTAGTTGGGTATCTTCTTGCAATTTCGGTGTTTGTCATCGAAATTTTGTTACCTGGAATTATGCGGGTAATTAGCAGTCGATAATTCTGATGAATTATGTACTCTTTTATTAGCATTTTTCAATAGCTAATGGAAACATTTATCTGCATAGCATAGAGCTATTTCTTTCTCTCGAACGACAAATATAGATCCTAAGAAGCTGAAACAGACCCGGTAAAAAGTTGTCATTTACGTTGATTCAAATGAGATCAAATTTGATTGAATTTATAATGCTTCGAATCCAAATCCAATAAATCTCATTCTTAAATGTTAGTCGAAGATGAGAGAGTCCAAGAGGGCGAACAAGCAGTGTGCAAGCACCGCAGATTAGAGCAGTGACGTAGCAACAAAGCGCGCAATAGCCGAGAAAAAAATTTCGTGAGTGCTCGTGAGTGTGCGTCTTATGTGTTTCGGTCATGCGTTGCAAAAACGTCCAAGGTAAACCAGAGGTAGCATCTTTCATTCGAAGAGAAATGTGAAATTATAGGACAATTAAAAGCAGGTAATTACAGCTAATTCACGGCCCAATGCTCTATAACTGAATGAAATATCAGCTAAATCTAAGTACACTGGTTACTTGAAACAGGACGCTTAAAACATTTCAAGAACAAAAGTTCTCTAGTTTGTTTCTGTCATTGTGAGAAATGCTCGTTTGCTATCAACGCTATCAACGATATTTTCATCAACTACTAACATTGAAAAAGTGTAGAGGCCTTTTATTCTTATCAAGGTATTTTTTGAACAACGATAGATATTCTGTGTTTCAGGTTTGTTATTTTCGATATTAAGTTAAGTTTTAAATACGTTCGGGATACGTACCTCTCGGGTGCCAGGCTGATGCTTGGCATAGCGGGAAACACAGGCGCAGGCCTCTTTCCTACCCGGGTTACGGACATACTATATGGCAGAGCAGAAGACGCGGGCCTCTTTGCGACGCAAAGTGAGCCTCAACTACTGTACCATCTAGCAGTCTTCCTAGCCAGGCTAGGGTCGACGGAGCTACCCTTCTGAGGTCGTCAGTAAGATGCCCAAACTCGACGCACTCTCCTGGTGTGTCATGCTAGTGTATGATCCAAGAAGAAAAAAAAGTTTGTATTTTGTTAACAGAACCCTCAATTTTGTGATATTTCCGGAGGAAATGAACAGTGTCTTTATTTGTGTTTTCAATCAGGAAATATCAAAGGGTGCCACCCACCTCTCAATCTTCTCACTAAAATCACGTTGCGAAAACATATTCTACCACAAATATTAGACTGGAAGGAATTTTTTTTAGTGATATGAGTACAAAATGCAAACGGCAGGGGCTTTACCAAAACACACTTACGAATGTAATGTATGCATTGATTTTTTTATTTCATATATTTTTGTATAACTTATGAACTGTTTACACAATTTTATTTACTTCAATATTCAACAATCCCTGTTCCCATTTGGTTGCAAATTTCCAGTATCAATATTATAATATAAATCAACGAGCCAATAATTAGGTGTTATTAGTAACATTGATGACCAATTTAATTTGGAAGATTAAAAATTCAGAATATAATACAATAAATTTTTAATCACCTCATACCAAAAAATGAGAATTCTAAACGGTAGATGAAGTGCCATAAAAAATTCCTTCCAGGGCGCGCGTCTGTCGAATCTCGCGCTTCGCGTTCAATAATTAATTCACCTCGCGATTCGTGCTAGATAATCTATTTACCTCGCGCTCGATATTTATATGTATCGACATTTGTGTCGTCCTTTTAAAAATTAAGCAGTGAAACATCGACTACTGTAATTCGATGATTGTGATTTTTTTTTTTTGGTAAAGCTTCTTTGGCTTCAACGAATAAATTCTCATTGCGTGTCTTGTGCTTTGCACTCGAATAAATGTTGACCAGAATCCTATCTTGTTTTGTTTTTCAGAAAACTTGTTACTACTTTAAAAATATTATTTTTGCGATTAAAAGAAAAACTACGCGTTTTGTCCGACAATGGTTGATTACAAAATAGATCTTTTTTGGATAAACAACCTTTTATATCAATTTTCATCTAACCTTGCGTCATTTTTCCAAAACTTTAAATACTTTATCTCCAAAGTCATTTTGTCCGATTGAAATGAAAAATACGTATTCTATTAAGTACGATTCATGAGAGGTTTGTATATTTTAATTGGCGAAGAACTTTTGTATATTTCTTTACTCTTAGTTTGGGACGTTTGTCCAAAAATTCAATTTCCTAATTTTTAATACTAATTTTCATGAAAAAAACGAAAACGACTTATTCTATCAAAAAAGAGTTCCTAACAAATTTGAAGATCTTTTTTGGTTTTCACAATTTTTGTTTCATCACCTCCTTCCATGTCTTGCATTGTTCGACCAAAAAATTTAATTTTCTCTTTTCCATTATTTTTTTGTGAACGAAATTTGAGTCTTCCATTCTTCAAGAAAATAAAAAAAGTTGTTATGATAATCTTGTAGGATTATAAATAAGCAACGTTTTTCTCTGCTTGTTTTTTTCTCATATCAAACGTTACTTGGATTAGTCCCCAATTTCGTTTGCATTTTTGAATTTGGAAAATTCTATAACTCTGACATATCTCTTTTCATCGGAAAAAATCATTAGGATAAATGGTTCCGCTTATCAAGTACTACAGAATGCTGAACTTAGAATTTTCAAATCTCGAAAAAAATTGTTTAAAAAATGTCCAAGATGATCTAATGTTTTCAATTTTCATTCAAAATAGCTGGCTAACGAACTTGACTTTCATACAGACAGACATACATACAGACACATTCGTAAAAACCTGTTTTTTGGGTTCAAGGGGGTCTCAAAAC
>WSXT02106720.1:0-11299 GCA_011762715.2 Neuroterus valhalla
TCTCTCAGAGGATTCCGACCTCTGGGCCATCACTTGTTCAGTTTATGATGCGGCGAAAGCTTTGGCTGATTCAAATCGAAGGTTCAAACCAACGATTGATGGAAGAAACAAAAAGCGCTTGTATCAACTAAACAAGAAGATTGGCTGGCCAAGTCGAAACGCGTCACGTATACGTTTCAAGGAGCTGTGCAATAACCTCATAATATACGAGAGGGAATGCCTACCAATCACTGCTGAGGAGGTAAAGAAAGTAGTGAGGGGCACGCTGCTGGTCCAGACTGTATTAGGAACTTTTGGTGGAAGAAGTTCACTTCTACACACCAACACGTGGCCCGCATCTTTTCCTCATATTTAAAGTCGGAGATTCCTATCCTGCAATGGCTGGTGTTAGGACGAAATGTACTCCTACCGAAGAAAGGCGACTTGTCCAACCCAAGGAACTACAGACCAATTACTTTTCTGAACACGGTGTATAAGATCCATTCTGAATGACAGGATTATTCAGAAAATTGGACCTGTATGGAGTGAGATTCACGAACCACGAGGATCAGAGAATGGCTCAGCAGGCTATCGGGAGTACCTGCTGATCGACAGAAGTGCTGCAACGACGCTGCAAACCACAAACGCAATCTGTCGATGGCCTGCATTGATTACCAGAAAGCTTTTGATTCAACTTCCCAAAGACTTATCAGTTGTCTGTTAAGAAGCTTGAAGGTTCATTCAGATATAGTAGGATGCATTGATAGATTGATGCCTTTTTGGAAGACCAGGTTTACTATCACATCTGGAAAACATCGTGTGACTACCAACAGTGTCACTTTCCAGAGAGGTGTCTTCCAGGGTGACGCAATGAGGCCTCTTCTCTTCTGCATCACACTATTGCCTCTATCCCTCGCACTCCGTTAGTTTCCGTGGCGAAACTAATGATCGTAAGCATAAGGCCACTCATATATTTTATATGAATGACTTAAAGATCCACGCTTCTGGAAAAAAACATCTTGAAGATGCTCTTAGTATCGTCGGGATGTACACACGAGAAAACGGTATGGACTTTGGATTGGATATGTGTGCCAAGATTCATCTGAAACGTGGACGAATAGCAGGTATAGATAAAGACCCTGAGCTCATTGACCGAAGTGCTATTAGACACCTGAGCGCTGGACAGAGCTACAAATACCTGAGTGTGCCTGGGAGCCGTATTCACGATACAGCATTAGTAAAGAGGGTTCTCCAAAGCAGATACAAACACCTGCTCTGACGGATTTGGTCGTTCAACCTGTCGTCGTTGAACAAGATATTTGCGAGTGACATGCTTGTGTCCCAGTTTCACTCTATCCGTTTGGAGTGGTTCGATGGATGAAGAACGAGCTCAAGGCCCTTGACATTACTACGCGCAAGATAATGAAGATAATGCATTTGAAGAAAATCTTGCATATCCATTCGTCTGTTCCACACTTATACATCACACGTCGTAAAGGCGGGCGCAGACTCCTCAATCTCTAATACCTATACAACCGAATCATCCTTAGTACTGTTCATATCATCGCGAAGGGTAGAGATTCTCTCCTGGTAATGGTCAGGAATGACAAAATCAGTGAAGAAGAAGCGTTTCTTTACAATGCCGCGGATAAGGCAGCTGAAACCCTTGGCCTGGAACTCAACATCAGAAGTAAGGACAGTGCAGTACTTCATCAAGATGCCTCACTTCTCAACGCATAGGTGAAGAGAGCAGAGGCGAGAAACTTCCTGAAACAACATAAAGACAAGGTGATGCACGGGAACTTTTACAAAATTGTAGAAGATCAATCCTTGTCACATGAGTCAACGTTTGCTTTTCTCAAATCATCTGGACTCAATTCAGGAACCGAGAGTTCCATTTTCGCATGTCAAGACGGTGTGATTTCTACCTTAGCATACCGCAAAAGCATATTGCGTCAAGAGGTTTCCAGCGATAGGTGCAGCGTGTGTCTTAAACTCCCTGAGCACCTATGGCATATACTATCCAATTGACCTATCCACGCAGGAACGACGTATTTGGACAGACACAACACTGCCTTAAAAGTGCTTTACCACCATCTTTGTCGCTCTTATGGCGTTGGCCGCGACCCTGCCCCGCTGAACGCTCCAAGGCCCGACATCGTACTCGTTGACAAACGCGACCGACCAAACCATGTTCGTGATCGAATTCTCGTTTCGAACAGCATTGAGAAAAGTCATGAAAACGAGGAATCATCATTAACAACGCATTGTGAATGAAACACCAGTATTGGTACTGGTGATGGTTCATAATTAATAGATGAAAACTGAATAACTATTTGATTACTATAACTGGGCTTGAAACTTATGGGCTGAAAGAGTGTTAAAGTTTGGTTTCGCAGTGCGACTTCTAGTCACCGAATCGATTAAGGGTACACTTTGCAAGGTACACTCATGACCTAATAGGGGTAGTCAGACTTAAAGGTTTTTACGAAGGTGTCCGTCTGTCTGTAGACTGTAATCTGCAGACTCCATAACTTACAAAAGAATCATATTGGATTGTGCTTTGACACACCGTTTCAAGGCCGAGAAAACAAGGGCGAGTTCTTGAACCAGCCATTTTTCACCAATGGTTCTGGTTTCATTGATCGAAACAGCTTTTTAAAAAATTGAATATGCACATTTCCGCTCGAACTATGAAAGATGCAAAAGAATGTTAACAATCAGAATTATTCAATTTCAAAAGATCTGATAACTTTCTTGAGACCATTTTTTCATAAGATGTAGAGATTTTGTTTCAATCGTAAGAACTGTTACCAAAAATGGAAAATTTTATTTTTCAGCAGAACTATGTGGGATACGACAAAAATGAAGAGCTAAAAAATTTTCAACTTTGGAAAACCTACAAATTGACTGTTGATTAATTTAATGATGACAACGCATTAGCAAAAAATAGCATTCTTCAGCCAAACAATAAGAGACAAGAAGAAATATTAAATAGAAAAATTGTTTATCCTAAAAAGGTCTACAAGTTTTATATGAACTATTTTTCACTGAGACGTATATTTTTTGTTTTAATCGTGACAACGCTCTATAAAGAATGAAAAAATTCGAATTGCTAGCCAAACTATGCGAGACATGAATATTGGTGGCGATGATTATAATGAGAATGTGTTCCTTTACGCCAGTAGAGCCTTGGGAAAAACTAATTTTGGATATATTTTGCATATGTATCACACTGTAACCTAAATCAAGCACGGAAGTAGCCAAACGCGAAGCGCGAAATAAAATTGACGCGCGTCCGGAGCGCGCTCAAACTTGCAAGCGAAGGAAGCCACGCACCCGCGCACACTGGGGATATAGCGATAATTTCGTTCAAAACTACCTACAGGTCGCAAATCTTAACCGAGTTGAACAAAATTCAGCCAGAAAAGTTTGCTATTGTTTTTCAAAGAGACTGACGAAGCCGAATTCCAAAAAATAATCTATTCAAACTTTATATGGAGTGTTTTATGAGATTTTGGTCATGAGCTAGATAGAGCATTTAGAGTTTAAGGAGTTCGAGGTTTAGCTGATTTTGAATTTGCTATTAGTTTTGCAAAATAAATTCGTTCAAAAAATTAGTTTAAATAAATGATTATTCTTGTACCAAATAAATTCTAAAATCTAATTCTACTGGAAAAATTATGTCCAAAGCAGTATATTTTATATCTAAAATACAATTTGTTACAACCATACGCCTTAATGATTAATTCTGCATAATCCATATTATATCATAAAAAAACTTTAAACGTCTACAAGGAAATTAATAATAATACAAATGTAACATGAGTTATCTAAAAGGGTTTTCGTGCGCTCATTTCAATTTTGCCATTAGTCTTGCAAAAAAATTTGTGGGAACAAATTCTTTTTTCTAGAATAATTTTGGCCACGGATTTGGGGTTTATCGGTTGAGGTTTTTATCGGTTTAGGATATATGGATTGAGGTTTTTTTCGGTTTAGGCTTTATGGGTTCAGGGTTTATAGGTTGAGGTTTTTATCGGTTTAGGGTTTATGGGTTTAGGTTTTATGGCTTTAAGGGTCATTGAGTTTAGGGTCTGCGGGTTTGGGGTTTATGGGTAAAGGGTCTATAGGTTTTGGTTCCATTGGTTAGGGGTTCATGAGTTTGACGTCAATGGATTTAGTGGGTTAAGAGGTTATGGGTTTAGGGTTTTTGGGTTAATGTTCTTGGAGTTCAGGGTATATGAGTTTGAGTTGTATGGGTTCATGGGTTCAGGATTTATATGCTAAGGATCTTTGAGTTTAGGGTCAATGGGTTTGGGGTTTATGGGTTAAGGTTCTATGGGTTAAGGTTCATTGGTTTGGGGTTTATTGGTTTGACGTCCATGGATTTAGGGTTTATGGGTTGAGTTTTTCATTGGTTTAGGGTTTATAGGTTCATGGATTTAGGGTTTATGGGTTCATGGTCTTTGAGTTTAGGGTCCATGGATTTAGGGTTTATGGGTTGAGGTTTTTATCGTTCTAGAGTTTATGGGTTTAGGTCTAATGGGTTCATGAGTTTAGGGATTATGGGTTTAGGGTCTTTGAGTTCAGGGTCTATGGGTTGAGGGTCTATGGTTTCAGGTTTCATTAGTTTGGTGTTCATAGGTTTGACGTCTATGTATTTAGGGTTTATGGGTTAGGCATCTTTGATTTTAGGGTACATTGGTTTAGGATTTATGGGTTAAGGGTCTATGGGTTGAGGTTTCAGTGGTTTATGGGTTTGACTATGGATTAAGGGTTTATGGGTTGAGCTTTTTATCGGTTTAGGGTTTATGGTTCATGGGCTTAGTGTTTATGGGTTAAGGTATGGTTGTAACAACTTGAATTTGAAATATGAAATATACTGCTTCGGACAATATTTTCCCAGTAGAATTATATTTCAGAATTAATTTTGGAAAAACATTGGAAAAATCAATAATTTATCTCCTTAAACTCTATATGGCTTGTCTGGTTCATGACCCGGAACCTTATAATCACGCTATAATTTGTTTAAAAAAGTTAAAACAAATTTCTTTCGAAAATTCGGCTTCGTCAGTCTCTTTATAATTCAATCACAAACATTTCTGGCTGAATTTTTGTTTGATTTGGTTACGTTTGTGACCTGTAGGTGGTTTTGAACATTCTGTTCCCACTGTGCCGATGGAGAATGACAGCTTTTTCTTTAAAATTACGCAAAATTTAGTCCCCTTGTATTCATTTCCTAGGAACTGTACATTCAGGTTGAAATGAGTTACCTTCGGCGAGTGCTTACTCGCGATCTGTCAAAGTTAAGGCAATGTATTTATTTTGGAATTCCAGGTACTTACGTCTACTTTAATTCATTCGTTGATTATTTTCAGATTTGTCATCAAGGTCCGAGATATGAAGAAATCAGGAAGAAAAGAGATTTCCGATAAAATTTTTTAAAAATTGGGATTCTTTTGAAGGAACGTAACTCCTAGAATAATGATGGTGGTAGAAAACTTTCTTCCTTCTAGTTTTACGCAAAATTTAAACTACTCCAATTTTGGTACGGGAAAGCTCCAATTTACTGCCATGTGAAATTTTACACCTTTTTTCCATAAAATTTTGGTTTTCTAAAATAAAACCCTTGTCACAAAACCTGATCCCTTATAACAAACCTCTTACTAAACTGCTTAAGAGAAAAAAATGAATCTCTTGAAAATTATTGGAAGAAATTATCTTTGAGAGAACGAATAAAGAATGATTATCAAAGCAAGTGCATCTAGGTAGGGTGAATGGTAGCGTACCCAGAGGCATACCATAGAAGTAATGAATAAATGTGTAAATGAGACCCCAAAGAGAAGAAGTATAAAGAGCTGTAGAAACAAGAGAGCTTGTATGGAAAGATGCATGTATGTAAAATAAACAAACGATATATGCCAGGGTAGGGATGTTTGGAGGGTTATTGTGTACAAGAAAAAGAGTGAAGTCTGGAACAAACGATTTCGGATATAATTGCCCTGTGTGAATATATCGCTTAGTGTATTACTTTAATAGCTTTGTAAAACTCTTCACACGGACTTTTTGCTCGAGATCAGGAAGCGACCCGTGTCCGAGAGCTTTTGCCGTGTATTGCTTTTATGAGGTCTTACTTCTTATGTGGCCGAAGCAACCTAGTGTATATTCATTCTGCTCAACAATTTAATCAAAGCATCTGTTTAGTAAAAATCCCGGGTCTTAAGCAAAGGTCTTGGATGGGGAAATTCAGATTGAAAATAACATCAGTATTTTTTTTTCTAATGCAAAAAAACGTGATGGATTCTAGGACTTATCTAATACCTATACCCGCTTCCTTCACCTACATACCCCTTGCTCAAATTTTCCCATGTAAATTCCACTTTCAAATTTGTACATATCAATCTCTTATTTTCAAGTAGTACAGCGATGCTGGAACCAAACGAGTTACGCTTACCCCGAAAGGGACTTTGTCTTATAATATAATAATTTTAATGAATAATAATAAAAATAATTATACTAATTATTATTTTACTTACCAACAGGCTTAGCAAGAACCACCAATAAAAAATAAAGCATAACATACATGATCTTCATTTTCTTGGAATAGACTAAAGCTTCTCATAAGGTAATTGAACAAGATTATGACAACAAGTATTCTTGCAAAACTTACAGTGTATTTTACTAATCATTATCTTGTTGGTTATTTGTATTTTGAAACTTTGTTTCTCGCCATTGTAGAAATACTTATGATTTATGACATTGTTATGACGAATTCAAATTACAAAACATGTTATCACGTAATAGCAAAATTATCATTTGTATGGAGGCATGATATAATTTGAGGAGCGATCGAAACAAACGTGATGAATCCACCTGCATAAGTTTCTGAATATATGTAGATATATTGTCCCCTGAAACCCATGTCTAGAGGTTCTCTAGTCAAGGGTCTAGGATGTTGAAAGTCTTCACAATGTATGACATATTTCAATGAACTAGTCTGCAAAAAATAAGCACGTTTTAGAATACCCCTGGAATAAATTTTTTGTGTCAATGAAGAATGGGAGGAAAAAAATTTTGACACAACTGCCCGGAAATTCGAGAAATCTGAGAGATCAAAACTAGAAACACTATGAATTTTCCCAATATATCTGATATATTTTCCTCCCCCTGATATTAGGTCTGGTGCTACATGGATCATGTCTTTACGTTGACCTCATTGATTTAAAACCGTCTGACTCTGAACATAGGCATGCTATTTGTACTGTTTGTCGATTTTGAGGGAGCGTTTCCATCATTAAATAAGAAAATCTTCTGGAATAAAATATTTCATAAGGGATGTGAGACTAAGAATGAATAATAGATTTTTATTACAAAGCTAATCTATTAGTCAAGGGAAATAAGGGAGGTACATCAATGAACTATCTAACTGAATTCCGGATTTTAGCTTACCACCTCGATCAAAAAGTTTTAGGACTCGTCACCGTGTGGCGCTCTCGTTCGGAAGATATCAATTTTTCTTTTTTGGTTTGTTGGTGGGAGTGTCGTTGACGTTCAGTTCGATAACTTGACATTCATGGAAGAGACGCCGTATTGTGTACATCTATCTTTGTGAGTGGTTTCGATTTTTGCCAACAAAAAAAATTTCATCGACTTTTCATCAACAAGTTTACATTATATTTTGTGTTGAAAATGGATTTAATGATGCGGCTAGGAGTTTAACATTGCTTGCGGATCCGCTCAAAACATTTCGGTTAATGATTTGGGCCTCAGACGTGTCACTGCGAAGCTGGTGCTGGAAGACCGTCGCACAATGACATCGCAAGCCCTGAGCATTTGCCTAAAAACGAAACAAATACCATCCAACAACCACCGAATTGAATGCATCAAAGCACCCGAAATGAGGTCATTGACAAATCGAAGATGGTTTTGATGGCTATACCGCAAACCGATTATAAAAAATGTTTCGATGATTGGCTTAAAATAAGAAAGATACTTGAAGGTCTATATAAACGTAGGCAAATAAATGATTTGACAGTTGATATAGACGAAACCAAAGTTACTGTCTTTTGAAGAGAAGGTCATGGGCACAATGGAATTTTTCGGCCTTCCATTTACAGTGAATCTAGGATAGCAATTGTCAAAAGTTAAACCTACCTTGAAACAGCCTTTTTTCAATTGCCGATTTTTTCTATGGCGATGGATTCTGCAGTCTGTAAATCTTACCTTGCTATACTTTCTACGATATCCCTGATACACAGATTAAAATTTGCCCCTTGGAATCTCATTGATAGACTTTTCCAAAGCCTGGTATCAACTGATTTCATGCACGCTACTGTTGTTCGCTCGAGTCACGCGCGGGTCTGTACAGTCAAACTCAACAGTAAGAAGCGAGCCATAGATACGAACCATGTACAAACCATAGGTAAATATACAGGTGCAACTAGAAAGAGAGACATCAGAAAGAGACGAGAGAATTCCAAATTCGGACTCACGCTAAAATTTGTGTTTCTCAATTCTTCAACTACTTTCGAAAGTTAATCAAAAAGTAACTATTTTCATTGTTACTGTTGCTGAAATAAATTTTACCAATTTAGGGCTATTTTTGATCCCCTATTCCCCCTCTTTGAAAAACATGTTTCACCCTTCCTCCCTTCCCCCCACGAGAGTAACGTAGCCGTTGGCTTACAAACATTTCAGAAAAAAGATTAATTTTTAACGTGAAGTTGAACTTTGAACCAAATATTCAAATTGGCAATATGATAAGACGAAATTTTGAGGAAGATGAATTTTCAATCTGAACGGACAAGGTTTCAACAAAAAAGTCGAATTTCCAAAACAAACAAAAATGATTCTAACAAGATAGTTGAATTTTTACCTGATGCTTCGAACTTTTAACAAAATGACTTAATGTGTGACCTAAAACGATTGATTTTGAACCAAGGAAGACGAATTTTAGATTGAAAAATTCAAATTTCAACCAAGAAAATCACTTTCCTAACAACAAGAAGGATAATGTTCTAACAAGAAATATGAATTTCCAACAAAATAAATTATTTTTCTCTGGTAAAATAATTTCAATGGAATTATTTCTTTTAGACTGGTTGGGTGAATGAACAATCCATTAGTGGCCAAATGGGTATAAAAATTATAAACAAATTTACCTTTCTGATGAAATCGAAGATAGATGGAAAATATGAGTTTAGAGAAATAAATATAAATATCAATTCATATTGACAGTATAACAATGCTAGATAAGGTAAGCATGTTGAAAGTTTAAATAAAATAATCTCGAAAAATTGTTTTTGCTTTCAAAGTTGTAGATTTCATAATATTGAGGAAAATTCTGTACAAATAATTAATATGACAAAGTGAAAAAAATTGCAATTTTTCACGTTCTTCAGTTCTGACACCTAAGCAGAATTTTCTTTCTTTTCAGAAAATAATTAATATTAATTATTTAGGAAAGACAAATTTCCGACCAAGAGTTTGGATTTACAACCGAGAACGGTGACTTTTAACAAAATTTTGGAGTTTTCGAATTTTCGATCAGGAAAGATCAATTTCAAAAAGTTTAGAAAATTATTCCCCATTGAATAGTTGAATTTTCGATCAAACAGTTGCATTTCTATTCAGAATCAGAAATAAAATAGGCGAATTTAACACTGTAGTATTACATTTTCAAATGAAAGAGATGCATTCTCAACGGAAAATTTGAGATTAGAAAAGTTGCTAATTTGGAACATGCAAATATGATTCTTGAAATGAATATTAATTTTCCACCAAATCATTGACGTTTCTACCGGAATAGTTTGTATCCGAGACACAATAATAGTAGGTTTTGTAACCAAAGAGATGAATTTTAAACTTTGGGAAAATTGCAATGAGTATTGATTTAAGAAATTATTATGATATAAGGCGGAAAAAATAATACAATAATTCTATATTATTCCATGAAAAAAAGTTCCTGAAAAACAGTTTCATTTTTAACGGAAAAATTAAGTTCAATCCAGAATGAAAAAAATTTCATACATAACAGTTGAATTTATAAACGAAACGAATGGCTATTTAGAAAATTGTTGAATTTTTCAACAAATTTTCCGAAAAAACGTGTTGTATTTCCAATGAAAAAAAATTGATTTCGCATAAAAAACGGAAAAGTTCAATTTTATATTGGAAACATTAAATATCTCGAACCAGAAATTTTAACGACTTTGTTAAATTTTTTTACCAAACTGTTGCATTTACATTTGAAAAGAAGGAACTTTTACACATTGAAGCGTGAGTCTGAATTTGAAATTCTTCCGTCTCTTTCTGATGTCTCTCTTTCTAGTTGCACCTGTAAACGTACCTATGGTTTGTACATGGTTCGTATCTATGGCTCGCTTCTTACTGTTGGGTTTGACTGTGATGGCCCGCGCTCGACTCGAGCGAACAATTGGTGACCCAATTTGCTGAATGAATTTTAGATTCAAAATACCGAACTGAATGAAATAGGATGCATATAATTATTTTTCTGATTGTATGGCGTATCTAAAGAATTATGAACCTTTTTCCAATTATTTCAACAAACATTATTTCTCCAAACAGTTATTATTTGTTCAAGAAATTTTCAGTTAGATAATGTGGATCAATAATATAAAATATTAAATATACAACTATTTTAGTAAATGTACAATAGGGTGGTCCAAAAAATTTGTTTTCGCATTTTTTTTCAAAACGCCCGGAAATTTGTTTGAATCCACGAGAAAATAAATGCATTTTTTGTACATTTCATTCAGAAATCTCAATATTAAATGAATCGAGTTCGAAATTGATCATTTCTCTTCACAATTGGTCACAGAATGCAAATTAAATATTACTCTTCAAATATCACCCCCGTAAGTCTGTTTTACAGGGTCCCATAAAACCCCCATTAGTGAAAAAATGGGTTTTTCGAGTTTTTGGCGCTAATTATGATTTTTTCGCGGTTTTTTTAACGCAACTTATTTCAAATACATAAAATGCTACTTTGTACTGATAATTAGATGTTTATTCAAATTGTTTAAACAATTCATCACTGTTTTTAGAAAATTTCTTTCAGAAAAGGGTTAGAAAGTCAAGGTTTTTTCTGAATTTTCAAACTTATTTTCAACGTTTCAGTTAGAGCCAGGTAACAATTAATTAAGGTCAACAAAAATGATTTTTCAAACAATCTGTTATTGTTCATAACAATATTCTCTTGAAATAATGCTACAAAGTTGCGGTTTTTCTGAAATATACAACTTTTTGTCCACTTTTCACTTGAAGTGGGTAATTATTTAATTTAATTTAGTAAAAATAA
>WSXT02106731.1:0-11299 GCA_011762715.2 Neuroterus valhalla
TATAAAAGCTAGAATTATAAAAAATTACCCCTAATGTTAAAGACAACCTAATGAAAAAAGTAAGATACAAAAGGAATGAAATCAGTACAGAATTAATATGCAAGGAAACCTTTACACTGTTAATCTTGAAATTGTAAGAAGGAGTATGTTGACTTTATATATTCTCATCCGCAGGGAAAAGAGTTGACGCTTTAATTAATGGTAGTGGAGTATAATGAAGAGGCACAAATAAATAGCCTCTGCATTGTAATAAAACTAAGTTTGATGATGTTATGATATTTTATAATGCGACGAAAATTATTTTCACTATGAGAAAGGTTGTTTCTTGTACAGCATCCCACGAATTTCCCAACCAAAAATTGTTCATTCCACTACGATTAATTAGAGCGTCAACTCTCTTCCCTGCGGATGAGAATATATAAAGTCAACATACTCCTTCCTACAATTTCAAAATTAACAGTGTAAAGGTTTCCTTGCATATTAATTTTGTACTGATTTCAATGCTTTTGTATCTTACTTTTTTCATTAGGTAGTCTCTAACATTAGGGGTCCTTTTT
Source organism: Neuroterus valhalla (assembly GCA_011762715.2). Classification (NCBI taxonomy): domain Eukaryota; kingdom Metazoa; phylum Arthropoda; class Insecta; order Hymenoptera; family Cynipidae; genus Neuroterus; species Neuroterus valhalla. The sequence continues at coordinate 558 of WSXT02106731.1, forward strand.
TATTAATTCTAGCTATTATACATTGGCGATGTTAGGAGAGGGGGTTGAGGGTTCTCGTTACATTCATTGCTGTTACATATATTTATTGTTCACATATTTATAGTTCTTTTATAATATTTATTCATTCGTTACTTTTTTCATTTTAGAAAATTGAATACTTTAACTGATGAATTCTCTAATTTCATACAGTGGGAAAATTCAATATGGACACCCTATGTATTGTGTCCAGCACATTTTAAAACGTTCCCAAGGGTATATTCGAACGTCACTGAATAAATTACTTTCATTTTGAATGAGTGTCTTCTCGGCATGGCATGTGGCGCGTAGAGAATCATGGTGGGCTATAGCGCGGGTGAACACTCCCACGCGGTTATAGAAAAAGCGCATTTATTTCTACGAGGGCAGCTCGGGGCAGATTTTGTTGAAGGAATCATGAAGTTGATACTTTTTAGCAATAAAAATGGAAAATCCCGGCGCGCGCACTCGAAGGCAAAAAATATCCATATTTTTTATATCGTTTCCTTGATATCCAGTTTCCTCTGTGCTGTTTTACGGATTGAAGGCGTCTCGAAATGCAGAACTAGCTTCGCCCTTTACATCTTTCACCGATAAGCGCCTGTTCAGCAATAGGGAAAACTATGTAGGGCCCTACTGAATCCCAATCTCAATGTCGTCGTAGAATGTGTCAAGAAAAAGATTCCTTTCGCTGTGGAAATGTGCAGAATTATGCAATGCACAACTATGTTTTGATTGCTATCAGTGTGAAATGTTAAGAGTTACTGAACGATTTTAACCCATTTCGCACATGCACAAAACGTTTTTGGGTTGAGTTAAATTGCAAGTTCGGTGAAATACCTGCACGATATGTATCGCGTCACGCTATGAAAATTCATACTGTGAGACTGCAATTAGGGCGGTCGAGGTAACAATCGCACTTAGTACTAAAGTTACTTACCCCTACTCTGTCTCATAACTCATCGACCGTAGTAGTTCACTTAGTCATCCACAAACAAGTGTGTATATTAATGAACATCTGCACTTGTGGGAAGTGCATTTGCATGGAAAGTTCCGGTCAAAGGAGCAAAAAAAGGGATGGCGAGTGTAAATTTCTTGTCACAAAAAATTGCAACATTCAGAACAATTTGGAATAATATACTAAGAATTGATAAAGAATTCATTTGCAAAAACATTTTGGTTTTTTGAGGGAAGAAAGGGAAAAGAAATTCCATTCAGTCAATTATTTTTTTCTTTGTCCGTATATGTACATCCGTCAATGTATGAAGTAGTTTTTCTTACAATTTCTGTGCTGTATAGCCTAAAACATGAGTGTCCAACGCGTGAGCAACGGTGTGAATAAATGTCACTCGTCGATCCCCCCTCTTACCACCTTAAATGCGTTCATGCGGTGAGCGCGATGTGAAAAGGGGAAACGAGAAGAGAATTCTCGGAGAAGCACTTGGAGAAGGGGAAGAAAGGAGAAGCGCGTCAGCCTTGCGTTGGACACCCCTGGTCTAATAGTTTTTATGCAGTATTGGCACCGTTTTACGAGTAAACACTGTGAAATGAACTTTTATGTTGAATTCTATAGCCAGGTTGCTACAAAACACTGGTTTTGAATTTTATAGGTTTTTCGAACCTTCTTTTTGAAAATTTGCCGGTATACTTTCAGAGAAAAAAACAGTCAATTACAGGTAGTTTCTCGCTCAAAAAATCCCATAATTTTCGAACGAGAGTAATAATTGTTGGCGGATATATGATATCATAGTATTTGAACAATTTATCATTGTTTTCAGTAACTTTCTCTTAGAAAAGGGTTAGGAAGTCAAGGTCTTTTCTGAATTTTTCAACTTATTTTCAACGTTTCAGTCAAAGTGAGATAATAATCAATTAAAGTTAACAGAAATAATTGTTTGAAAAATTTGTTATTATTTATAACATTATTCTCTTAGATAATTACTAGAAAGTTGTAGTTTTTCTGATATGTTTAACTTTGCACTGTATGGAATTGGAATGAAATTCTGTTAGATTGGATTAGATATAATTGTTAGTTAAATTAGGTTATTTTTCTATTTGAAATAAAAATTTTTTTTCGGGAAATCAGCCATTATATTTTTCTTCGAAAATTTATATTTTTAGGTCGGAAATTCAACTCCTTGGTTGAAAGCTGAACTACTTTCTTAAAAATTCAATTTTTGCGTTGAAGATTCATAATTTTAGCAGAAAATTCGAAATTCAAAATTTTACTGTATCATTCAGCTTCTATGTTTTAATTACTTTTTTCCGAACCTTGGGAAAAGAACAAAAATAATTCACCTAAAACAATACAATACTATTTGAAATATGATTCTCTCTAATGTTTATTTATTATTTGTTCACAACTAAAAAGGTAAAGAAAAGTAATGACGAGATAGCCACAAACAATAATAATTTATTCAAACAATTATTCTTGTCAAATTCCATCAAATATTGACTCGCTTCAAGTGGAAAGTGGAAAATCTGCATTAAAACCACAAAAAAATAATGATTAGCGCCAAAAACTCGAAAAACCCATTTTCTCATTTATAGGGTTTTTTCGGGACCCTATAACAGATTCTGAATGAGAAGGTATTGGTATTATGCGAAAATTGACATTTGCGCATTTTATTGAAATCTCCACGTTTCGAGACCCCCTGAGTCAGAAAAAACTATTTTTACTAAGGTGTCTGTCTGCCTGTCCGTCTGTCTGTAGTCTGTAGTCTGTAATCTGTATACTCGGTAACTTTCGAAAGTATTCTCATACTGGATTGTGCTTTAGCACTTTTTTTTGAAACCGCAAAAGAGAGGACGAGTTCGTTGACCAGCTATTTTGGATGAAAAATCAATGAGAGGGGGCATTTTGAACATTTTTCGGACTTTTTTTTCAAGAATCAAAAATTATAAGTACCATTTCTTGTGGCACTTGAAATGTGAAAAAATTCATCCTAATTATTTTTTTTTCGATAAAAACCAAATTTTCAGAGTTATGGTATTTTCAAAATTCAAAATTATAAAAGAAAATGAGAATTTTTAGCCAAACAACGCAAGATTGAAAAGAAAGTTAGGGAACAAAAATGTTTCTTCTTGGGAGCCCTACAAGATCGTGAATACAACCTTCCGAATTTTCTCAAAAAATCGAGAATTTCGATTTTGATCGCACAAAAAATAATTAAAAATAATTTGTGAACTTGATAACTATCGAAAGAATGATCATATTCGATCGTTCTTTGGAACCCATTTTGAGGGACCAAACATACAAGTTGAGTTCGTTAAACAGCTATTTTGGATCAAAAATAAAAGAAACAATTTATCCTCATCATTTTTTTCGGTAAAAACAAAACTGTCAGAGTTATGGTATTTTCGAAATTCAAAGTTATATATTGCGCCACCTCGAAATGTAATTTTTTTGCAACGAAAAAAATTCGTTTATTTTTTTGTGGATTCGAACGAATTTCCGGGTGTTCTGCATAAAAATTCGAAAAAGGAATTGTCTAAGCATTTTTGGACCACCCTAGTATTCAACTGCTTGGTTCAAAAATTATACTGTCTTCCAAAAATTTGCGTTTTCGTCTTGTATATTTCAAAAACTGAGTTTCACCTCCTAGCTTCTACACTCAGCGCTTTCATAGCAATCTTAGGCCTCAGAGGAATTTCTTGAATCTACAATCGAATGAACATGAGAAAAGAAATTTGCATTACAGAAGGAATTGAGATTCAACAACATCCTTCGATTATTCCCACTCTAGTCATTACTGCTGGTTGTGGTACGTGTAGCATGATCGTTATTAATTAGATATTAATCAGAATAAAGGCAGAGCGAGAAGAATGCATCAATTTTTTGCGATAAAGGAAGTTGGCAATGGACTTCGCAACGAGACACGACGCTTTCTCTTGTATCAAGGAGTAGACAAATAAAAAAAGTCGTAAAAAAGTAATATCTCGATTCGTTGAAGGCAAATTACGTAACTTCCAAATCGGCACACTTGAAAAAATCACAAATCATCTTTTCGTTCTTTTCTCTCAGTTTTTCGGCTGCACTGCTTAACATTCAATGGAGGATATAATATAAATAAAATTTTAATAGATCGTTATTCTCCAGCTTTTTCTGAAGGACAATTCTGTAAGGGGCTCCAATATTTAATTCCATCCAATGCTGAAACATTCTTGCATCCCCATCCTAATAAGGAAGCATCAGTTTTATGAGAAAATCGACTTTCACGGATTTAGGAATCACGACGTTTTAACACCTCCTAAATCATCAAAAACTGATTTTGAGATGCTTTCTGTCCGTTGCGAGGGAGAGACAACTTCGGTAATCTATATTCCCAAAAAGAGTTTTCAAAGGGAAATTTTGGAAGCCGAGAGGGATTTCGTAATTAAGAACTTTAAGAAAACCCGGATTCGTCGCGGACGCACAGTTGAGTAAAATATGGTAAAATATGGTAAAATATAGTAAAATATAATCAGTAGGTAAAATATTATTTATTTCATGTCGTTCTCTTTTTCATGATTTACGAAAATATCAGTATCCTTTGACATACCTTCGGAGACGATTCTCAACGGAGCGTACGCGACGAATCTGGGTTTTTTAAAAGTGCCTCATTACGGAATTCCTCTCACCTCCCCAAATTTCCATAAGAGTACCTTGTTTCTTGTGAATAACCGACCTCAGATCATCAGGAGAGCTTGTTTTCCGTGAGTCACTTCGCATCTCACTATTTGTGGTGCTTGTTTCCCGTGAATCCCCTCGCCTCCCACCATTCAGGATGCTTGCTTTTCGTGGGTCCACTCGTCTCTCACCATCCGAGGACCTTGTTTCTTGTGAATACCCCACCTCTAACTTTTTGGAGTGCTTGTTTTTCGTGAGTCCCTTCTAATCTCACTATTTGATGTGCTTGTTTCTCAAGAATCCCCTCGACTCCCACCATTCGGGATGCCAGCTTTTGGTGGGACCCCTCGTTTCTCACCATTCAAGAACCTTGTTTCTTGTGAAAACCCTACCCCTCACCTTCCGGCGTACTTGTTTTTCGTAAGTCCCCTCGCATCCTTCTATCCGAGGTGCTTGTTTCTTGTGAGTCTCTTCTTGTCTTACTTAACAGCATTTCCTAATTGATTCGCCTTTTCTGTTCACCGGTGAACGCGGTTCCTGCATTTTTCATGATATTTTTTCTGGTAATACGCACTGCTCTAGTTGAAGTATTTTTTTTTGTTATAGCTTCTAATGGCTGTTAGATTACTCGTGAATCGCGCATACTGAATCGCGAGAGGCAAGGAACTTATACGAAATAAGCACCCCAAATATTGAGAGGCGAGAGGACTTTCAATAAAAAAGCACCTCAAATTGTGAGAGGCGAGGAAAGTCACAAGGACAAGCACCCTGGATAGTGAGATGCGAGGGCACTTACAAAAAACAAGCACCCCGAATTGTGAGAAGTAAGGGAACTTACGAAAAACAAGCACTTCGAATTTTAAGAAGTGAGAGGGTTTACGAAAAACAAGCAGTTCGAATTTCGAGAAGTGAGAGGACTCAAGAGAAACAAGCACCTCGAATTGTGAGAAAGCAAAGGGATTCTCAAGAAACAAGCACACCGAATAGTGAGAGGCAAGGGGACTAACGAAAATTGAGCACCCCAAATTGTGAGAGGTGAGAGGAGTCACAAGAAACAAGCACGCTGAATAGTGAGATGCGAGATGACTCTCGACAAAAAAGCATCTCAAATTGTGAGAGGCGAGGGGAGTCACAGGAAACAAGCACCCCATTTAGTTAGAGGCGAAAGACTTATGTGAAACAAGCACCCCGAAATGTGAGAAGTGGGGGGACTTACGGGAAGCAAGCACCTCGAATTTTGAGGAAAGCGGGGGCTCACGAGAAACAGGCACCTCGAATTGTGAGAGGCAAAGAGGTTCTCCAGAAACAAGCACCGTGGATAGTGAGGGGCGAGGAGACTTACGTAAAACAAGCACCCGGCAATGTGAGAAGTGAGGGGACTTACGAGAAACAAGCACGTCGAATTTTGAGAAAAGAGGGGACTCAAAAAAAACAAGCACCTTGAACTATGAGAGGCAAAGGGATTCCCAAGAAGCAAGCACACCGAATAGTGAGAGCCAAGGGGACCTAAGTAAAACAAGCACCCGGTAATGTGAGAAGTGAGAGGGTTTACGAAAAACAAGCAGTTCGAATTTCGAGAAGTGAGAGGACTCAAGAGAAACAAGCACCTCGAATTGTGAGAAAGCAAAGGGATTCTCAAGAAACAAGCACACCGAATAGTGAGAGGCAAGGGGACTAACGAAAATTGAGCACCCCAAATTGTGAGAGGTGAGAGGAGTCACAAGAAACAAGCACGCTGAATAGTGAGATGCGAGATGACTCTCGACAAAAAAGCATCTCAAATTGTGAGAGGCGAGGGGAGTCACAGGAAACAAGCACCCCGGATAGTGAGGGGCGAGGAGACTCACGTAAAACAAGCACCCGGTAATGTGAGAAGTGATGGGAATTACGAAAAACGAGCATCTCGAATTTTAAGGAAAGAGGGGAGTCACGAAAAACAAGCACCTCGAATTGTGAGAGGCAAAGGGATTCTCAAGAAACAAGCACCTCGAATTGTAAAAGGCGAGGGGACAAACACAAATTAGGCACAGCATAATGTTCTTAAATCGCTCTGTCATCTGCACGTGGTAGACTCTGAAAACTCTGATTTCACACATCGCAAGCTGACGACAGTCGTTTATTTATTATATTCCTGCAACTTGTTTTTTCGGAAAACACTGTTTATATGTGCAAATGGTTGAGTTGCCGTTTCTAAATAGAATATTAGAGAATAATTAACAATTATAGTGAAATATTGAACTTCCATTGTAATACAAGACGGTGCTTTGAAAAGAATAGCTTGGTTCACTGAAACTCTGTTAGCGCAGTTCAAATATTTTCACCTGAAATATTTAGAAGAATATACAATAAAGTGGCTTATATCCATCCTTCAAATACTCATGTTATTCATTTAGTCGAAATGTTTTTCCAACTTTCCCCTATACAGACGAGGAATCGCTCACTTTTGGTCCTCTCCAGCGAAGCAAAAGCGAACACTTCGCTCATCTTCAGCGGAGCAAAAGCGAGCAATTTCGCTCCGCTGTCGGACAAAATCGTTTCCACGCCCAAAAATGATATAAAACTATCTGCGATCTATCAGCTTAGCCGTTTTGTGTATCGAATCTGAGTTACTCCTTACTTTGGGCTTAAGAGTTAGAAAAGTATTTATACAAAAGAAAAATTCTTGTTTCTTTGAAAAACGTTCGAAAATGTTGCTAGTTCCTGAGTATCATATTTGTTTAGTGTAAGAAACATTCTTGGAGAACACAAACAGTGAAGAAAACACTCGTTGGATTTGTTTTGTTCATAATCGTGTACCACATGCTATCCCGAAAACAGATTTTGATGCGAAAGTTCATTGGGAAACGATTTATTTTTTATTGGTTTTCTTCAAGAAATTTAGGGGCCATAATCAAAAAGATGGGGAGGGAAGTTCACTACTGTCCGCCCAGAGGCGGCAAGGATAAAACCGATCTTGGGTAGTCTGCGGATCTTCTGGTATTATGAGATTAAAAACAGATTATCTTTGATGAAAGAAGAGACCATGATTGATTTTTTTATAAATAAACTTAACTACGTTGCCTGGTGCGACACTGGGAGGCGAACTACATTTAATATCCCCGATGGCCTGCGATGCAGCTCCGCTAGTGTCAGTCAGTGACCGGACAATTTATTGGTCGGACGATCTACTCTGCTCCAGTGATAAAGAGAGATGCTTTCGATTATCGTTATTATCAAATGATTGCGGAGTACACAAGGGACTCCTTTTTATATCATCAAATCACGTATATGAATCAGAAAAAATCCTAAATTTCAATCGTGTGAATAATAATAATTATTATTATTATCCGAAGGAATTTTATTTTGAAGAACGATTTCTATTTCGGAAATGTGTTTGTAAAGTGATGCGTTTCTGGAAAGTTAAAAAAAATGGAATAATTTGGATCATCAGCAATTTTTTGTTTCGAAAATATGGTGCGTATCCGCTGCAATTTTAACAATAATGTATGATTTTTCAACACAATTTTTCAATTTTCAACCAAAATGGTTTCTGAATTATGTGACAAATTATATAAAGAAAAACGAATATTAATACCAAAATACATTTGTTTTCGACAAGTTAGTTCAACTTTTCTGAAAAATATTTCCTTGACTGTTTGGTTGGAAAAGCATTTGTGTAGTTTGACGATTCGGCCACTATGTTGAAAATTCATTCATTTTGTTAGAAATTCAATTTCTATGGTTAAAAAATAAACTTTTTGGTCAAAAAATCCTAATATTCAATTCATATTATTGGAAAAATTTCTCATTCAAAATCTTTTCAAATTTCACATATAATATAACCTGAGAATTAGGCTTTATGTAATAAAAGAAATGCATAGACACATCTTCCGATAATAATATAAATTTTTGAATGAAACAGTTGCGAAACAGATTTCAATACTACTCTGATCGTTACCATTTTTTTTAAATGATAAGAATAATAAAGATTGATTCCTCTGAAAAGAAGAGAATACATCTTTGAAGAGGAAGCAAAGTTTCTATAAAATTAGCCCCATACAATTCCAAATATAGACAAAGTGTTGAAATCCAAATTTTGTGTTCAAAAATCAGCTATTTTCTTCGAAAATCATCTATTCAGTTGAATTTTTTTTTAATTATACTGTTCCGTTAGAAATCTCCCAATTCGAGATAGTAATTCACCTTTTTTGGTGAGGAATAACCTTTTTTGCTGAAAATGAATAAGAGTATTCGGGAAATTTTTTTCACAGCTTGAATGTTTTTATTAACATTATATAAAATTGATCCAAGAATAGAAATTATCTTTCAACTAGATACGAATGGATGGACCTGTATTTGGAAAAATTTCTTCATATAATTAAAAAAAATTATTATGCTTTGCGTAATTTTGAGAGTGCATAAATAAATTTCCAAATTTTTCGGAACAAAATTTTTTAATTTTGAATCAAGCCGAAATGTTCAACTTGGGGTGGAATAGTTGAATTTTCGTTTAAAAAAAAGCAATTCTCACAAAGGAAAAAACGAATTCCCAAAATAATATTCATTTTTCCATCCATAGATCAATTTCTGAATTATATAATAAATAATTTTCGACTAGAGAAATGAATCTTCACCAAAGAAGTTCAACTTTCACCGCTTTTTGTTTAAATGTTCATATTTTCGGGTCAGGAACTCAGCTGTTCTGTAGAAAATTGTTTTTTTTTTTCGGTTTCGAGATTTACCTTTTTTGTTGCAAATCCTTCTTTCTGGGTTGAAAATTCTATATTTTTCAGGGGAAGTTCAAGTATTTGTTTGAAAATCAGATGATGTGTTAGAAATTCATCTTTTCAGTGTCAAAATATAAATATTTTATTTGAAAAAAATTGTCTAGTCGAGTTGAATCAGACGTCGCAAATTTTCCAGATTGAAAATCCATTCTTACATTCTCATTATGAATGAGAAGGTATTGGTTTTATGTGAAAATTGACTTTCGCGGATTTGATGAAATCTCCACTTTTGAGACCCCCTGAGTCAGAGAAATGGTTTTCACGAAGGTTTCTGTCTGTCTGTCTGTAGTCTGTAGTCTGTAGTCTATGTACTCAATAACTTTCGAAAGAATGGTCGAATTGGATTGCCATTTGGCACCCATTTCGAGGGACCAAAAAGGCAGGTCAAGTTCGTTAACCAGCTATTTTGGATGAAAAATGAAAGAGGGGGAACATTTTGAGCATTTTTCTGGACTTTTTTTCCAAGACTCAAAAATTGTGAATACAATTTCTCGTAGCGCGTAAAAAGTGGAACAATTTGTTCTAATCATTTTTTTCGATAAAAATAAAATTGTCAGAGTTATGGCATTTTCAAAATCGTGCTTTGGCGCCCATTCTGAGGGACCAAAATTACAAGTCGAGTTTGTTAACCAGTTGTTTTGGATCCAAAATAAAAGAGGGGAAGCATTTTGAAATTTTTTTTGAACTTTTTTCGAGAACTCTAAAATTCCAAGTACGATCTTTTGTAGTAGGTAAAAAGTGAAACAATTTATCTTAATTATTTTTTTTTATATCAAAAAAATTGTCAGAGTTGTGGCATCTCAAAATTAAAAAATATAAAAGGAAAGGAGAATTCGCACGCAAACAACGCAAGATATGAAAAAAAGTTTGAAGGAAATAAATCTCAATTTTAGAAAGCCCTCCAGAATCATCTTTTCAACTTCTCGAGTTTTCTCAAAAAATCGAAAAATCCAATTTGGGTCGCCCAAAAAATAATGAAAAATAATCTGTAAACTTGATAACTTTCAAAACAATTATCATGTTTGATCGTGCTTTTGCACCCATTTTGAGGGACAAAAAATACAAGTCGAGTTTGTTAACCAACTGTTTTTGATCCAAAATAAAAGAGGGGGAGAATTTCGAAATTCTTTTTTGGACTTTTTTCCCAAGACTCTGAAATTCCAAGTACGGTCTCTTGTAGTACGTAAATAGTGAAACGAATCATCCTCATGCTTTTTTTTTTTGATAAAAACAAACTTGTCAAAGTTGTGACATTTTCAAAATGCGAAAATATAGAAGAAAATCAGAATTTTAACGCAAGGAACGCAAGATATGAAAAAAAGTTTGTAGACAAAAAATGTTAATTTTTGAGA
>WSXT02106742.1:0-11299 GCA_011762715.2 Neuroterus valhalla
CTCAAACTTGCGAGCGAAGCGAGCCGCGCGCGCAGCGCGCTATGAGAATGTGCCCGCGCAGCGGGCAGATTTTTTTACTTTGGAATTCGACTTTTTTGTTAAAGCATTATATTTTTTCTTAGAAAATGATTCCTTCTATTTGGAAATTAATCTTCTTGTTTGAATATTCACCTTCATTGTTGAAACTTAAAGTGCTCGAGTTAAATATTTATCATTTTAGTTGTAAGTTCATTCTTTTGGAATGAGATTTAACTGTTCTGGTTACAGATTCATAATGTTATTTGGAAATTCATCACATCGGTTGGAAAATGAACTATTTTGTTGAAAATCCTTTTTTTTTTGGTTATCGTAAATTGGTTTTTTAAAAATCGTAAGTTTTAATCCTATTGCATTCAACTGGAGAATTTCGTTTCGATGTATATAAAAATATCAATCAATTTTTCTGATATAGGAAACAAAAAGAGAGAGATATAATGAAAGAAATGAAACTACTCGTCTACTCAGCATAATTTGTATTAAATATTAGTTTTCATGATCCGAACAAGGTTTAGTAGTACGGAAAATCCCTTATTACTAAACAGGACGAAAAAATCGATAACACAGGCATACGGAAAAAAAAAATTGCATGTCCACTGAACCAGACCACGAGCCCTCCCTGACCACTTTTTACCACCCAGGTGGCGCGACGTGGTAAACGAGCGGTCGAAGCTAAAACCTGTTTCTGTTCATGATAAGAGACAGAAATAATTTTTTCTTTGGCATTAACTTAAAGTACAAAGTTCTACCTTTATTTGATTACTGCTAGATGTTCTTAGGGCACCAGGTCCGAAACCTATGCTATTTAAAGAAATGTCGAAAAAGGATAATTTTATCAAAAACCTGATCTGATGGAGCAATCCTGATACCAGGTTTGTATCCAGCGACCTTGGAAACCTATTGGTATGATGGTCCGATTAATTGAACAAGCGCTTGTTATTTTGTGTACCTGTGTTAAAGGTCCGTTAAGAAAGTGAATTTTCTGTGAAAATGGAGCAACAGGATGTCTATTAATTTGTTAATTTGTTAATTTGTCAATTAATATTCTAATTGATCCAATCAGTGTCAGGTGCTTTTTATTGGAGTAAAAAGCTCGTTAGATTACTTAAGTTCAGCAGCGTTGGATACTTGGAGTAATACTAATATCAATACTAGTTTGACTTTTTTATGCAACCGTTGTTTATAACATTAGAACACGAAAATTCACTTAGCAATTCTAATTTTCTTATACGGGAGAAATATTTTACAGGCCTTTATACTATTTTATTCCACCTTCTTATCTACAGCAGCAATAAGCAGGAGTTTTCAGAGGAACAATAATTGCATCACGTATCATGTTATTTTTCCAGTTCTAATTAAATAATTATTTTCAACTTTTTTTGTAGCCGAAGTAGAAATTTTTCACTCGTAATTTCAATTTTCGTCTCTGAAATGTAATTCAGATTAGTAGAATTACTTTTTCATTGAATGTACAGAATTCATTTATAATGCTAATAATTATGTTGAATTTTTGTTTCAGGTGAGTCGAAGTTACATTTACCTTTCGTCTCTAAACTGTAAGTTTTATTTCCTTTACATATATGGAGATCTGCACATGGTCATACTGAATAATCTCTGTTTTTGTCGAGGCCCTAAAAATTATGCGCCATAAGGAATTGCGAAAATAGATTGTGTTTGCTGTTTACTCTATACGGACGTCAATCATTTTTCGGTCCATCGTGTTCATTGTCATACTGTCAACTAATGTAGACTTCCGACAAGTATTCATTCAAGAGCAAATTTCCTATTTGAAAGAAAAAGTAAAATTCAAACATTCAGTAATTTCGTATAGATGGTTTTATCCTAATTTGCTTTGCAAATACCAAAATGCATCAAGATGATTTTGTTAAAAATTCCGAATTTCTTAACGTCTCCATCAATAAAATTCACTGCATTTCGTATAGGAATTTTCCACAATAAAATTTTTCGAACTCTGCGTCGAATAAGACTATTATTGATGAACAATTATTTATGGTTTTCCAATCGTGCGTAATAAATCGGCTTGCCTGTTAGGGATTGAGAAGGCTCTCGGCCAATATATTCTCGTCATGTATCTTATTTGGATTACCGGAGTTAAAGATTTTATATTTTAGGCCTTGAACTTAAAGCTTTCCATTAGTGCAACTTATTTTATTGTTATTATTGTTCATTATTTGTGATTTATTTTCACCTTACCAGAATTTGCTGAACGGAAATGTGGTTGAACATATTATTAGAGTTTAGATTTGTACCATCGACATTTTAATCGACACTTTTAATATAACCAATTATTCATTTTTGATGTTTACGAATTAATAATTAATTTTCACGAATTCTGAAGGAGCAATCTATGGGTAAATTAGGGGGTCAATTTCCGTGCTCTGTGAGATTTTGTTTAGCTAACTCAAGTTTGATAATCAAACAGAAAATAAATATAGTTTTTATTTAAGGGCAGGGAGTTTTAGTGAAGACATATAATTTCACTTGGAACTGGAAATCTTTTATGTACATGAAATGCGAAATTTTTATAATGATTTTTATTTGAATTCAAAAGGTATAAAAAAATCGTTCCTCTATTTAAAAATTCGTCACAATTTTCCCTCTTCCTTATTTTAAATAAAGAAAGTGCTTCGAGCAGTTTTTAGAGCAGCAGTAGTATTTCGAATAAGAAATATTTCTAAATTATAATAGAAAACTTGTTCACATTGTTCATTGCGAATTTATCCTTTTTTAGTTAAAAAATCAACTACTTGATTAAAAGTTACAGCCTTGTTTGAAATTACTTTTTTTTGTTGAAGGTGCATTCTTTCAATTTATTATCCATCTTTGATTGAAAATGTAACTAATTTGTTAAAAATCAATTCATCTGTTCTTGTTGAACATTGATTTTTGAATTTGAAAATCAAACTATTTCTTTAAGAATTTATTTCTTTTGTTTGAAATTCACCGCTTTTGTAGAAAATAATGTTCATGGTTGAAAATTCACCTTTTTTCGCATAAAATACATTTATTCCAGTTGAAGATTTAATTTCTCTAACTGGAAATTTAACTGTTTCATCCTTAGTAAAAAATGATGTTTTTTTGTTCAAAATTCAACTATTTAGTTGAAAATTTGTCTTTATGAATCGAAAATTCAATAAGTTCGTTGAAAATTCACATGTTATGTTGAAAAATGGATTTTTGGTAAAAAATTATTCTCTTCTTCGAAAGCTATTTATCTAGTTTCAATTGAAAATTCGATCATTTCGCTGGAAACTCAAATATTTTGTTGAAAAAAATCAATTTTTTTGGTGTAAAAATATCTTTGGTTTAAAATTAATTTTTGATCCAAAAATGTCACTATTCCATTTTTTTACGAAAATTTTTCTTTTTATAGCTCAAATTTGAACTATTTTCTTGTAAATTAATTTTTTTCAAACAATCCAGTTGGAATTTCGTCTGTCTCGTTTCAAATGTATCTACTTCAGTTAAACATTTACAATTTCATTTGATTCTTCGTTATTTTGTGTACAAGTGTAATAATCGTTTAGAAAGTTAGTTTTTTTTGTGGGTAAAGTTAGTTTCTTTTTTTATTGAAAGCAGGTTTTTTTGTTATAAGTAATTTTTTAACTGAAAATTTAAACTATTCCAATTGAAAATTTCGGAGTTTTAGTTGAAAATGCATTTGTTTAGTTAAACATACATTTTTTTCAATTTAAAGTTTGAGTAGGTATACTCAAATTTTCGTTGACACTCTATACCTTTCTCAGTAAGAGTTAGTTTATTTGTTTGAAAACTCCACTCCTTCAGTTGAAGAATCTTTGTTTTAGTATAAAAATTTTTATGCTTGATTTGGAATTGATTTTCTAAAGTAAAAATTTAACTGTTCTATTTTTATTGGGAAATTGATCTTTTCTAGTTTAAAATTTGACAATTCGGTAGAAATTTGTCTTTTTTTATTGAAAATTTAATAAGTCCGTTGGAACTTCACATATTTTCTTGCAAAATCGATTTTTTGTAGAAAATCATCTTTTTCTTCGGTTGTTGATATTTTTCTTTGGAAATTTTCCTTTACGGTAAACAATTCAAGTTATACAGTTGAACATTTTTCATTCTAGTCGAACACTCATTTAGTTGAAAACTCTTATGTTTGGTTCAAAATTAATTTTGAAGCCAAAAATGTAGGTGAAAACTCATCTTTCTGGTTTAAAATTCAACTACTACAGTTGAAAATTTACAATTTTATTTGAAGATTCATAGTTTTGCTTGAAAATCGATTTTTTTAACGTTAGTTTTTTTTGCTACAAGCTAATTTTCTTTGTTATAAGTTTTTTTTTTCCAACTGAAAATATAACTTATTCCAATCGGAAATTCCATAGTTTTTGTTAAAAAATTATTTGTTTGGCCTAATTCAGAATTCGAATATTCAAATTTTGGTTGACAATAATTTATATATTTTTACTGAAAATTAATCCATCTGTTTCAAAATTTAACTCTTTCAGATCATGATTTATTCCTACTTAAAAATTGTTATGTTTGGTATGAAATTGGGTTTTCAAACTAAAAATGTTACTGTTTCATTTTCAGTTGTAAACAATTATTTTTTCAGCTCGAAATTCAACTATTTTGTTAAAACATTGTATCTCCTTGTTTGAATATTCACCTTCACGGTTGGAAATTGAACTGCTCCAGTTTAATATTCATGATTTTAGTTGAAAATTATTCTTTTTGGTACGAAATTTAAACTGTTCTAGTTGAAGAATAATAATCATAATTGATTTTTTCTATTGTAAGTTTAATTGTTTAATCTTTTGTAAAAGAATGATATGTTTTCGTGGAAAATTTGAGTTTTTTTTCAAAATTAATTTCTTTTGCAATGCTTGATCTGTTTTGGTAAAGGATGTTTAGAATGAACGTCATAAATAAAAATAAATGTTTGCGCTTTGCAACCAATATAAATATGTTACTTCTAGCTGACCGGGAAAATTGAAAAACTTGACGTGAAGAACCGGTAGAAACCAGGAAATTACCGGGAATTGAAAATCGTCCGCTAAATCGACAACCTGATATATAAATAAATAAATACAAAAACTAAAATTAAATTTTAACATAAACAATAAATATAAAAGGTACTATGAGATATTTAATGTAAATCTGAACAAACATAAAGTACGATGTCAATGTATACATTTTTCTTTGTAAAGACCTGACATACTGAATTTAAAAATATTATAATATCCCCAGCATTCCTCGTTCTCAAACAGTTTAAGGATATTTGGGCTTGAGAACTTTTGGAATTTCACATTATATATAGAATGTTATCCCTAATAGAAATTTGTTGCTAATATTCGCAAAACAGCTACCAGTATCCCAGCGGGAGCGTATTTTTATTGTGCATTTCATTATTATTGTTGACATGTAAGTATCATCTTTATTATACTCGGGAACAAATTATTTATAGCAGACAATGAAGAGCCCGGATGCGGGCCTGAATGAGCTACCCTCATCTAATAGACTGTGAAATTTAAGCAACAGAATGTTGTAAATTAACCTAATCAGTGAAAGATGCTTATTCTACTACTAGAAGTGAAATTAAGCGTATACTACAATATAGTTAGTCTACGTAATTGTAATTGTGTAGGTATAATTATTCTAGAGCTACATCCGTTTCAGGTGACACACGCTTGAAGAAAAACTTGTTACAAAACATGGATTTTACATGTCATATATTTTTAGCAAGACCTTCACACATTCATCTTTCTATTATATTGTTGTTTGAGTAATTTCAGTTTTGCGGAAACGCTACAGATACAAACATATAGATTCAGGGGTGTCACAAGTAAAGTTGCGATTCTAACAGGATATATATTAGGGTGGTCCAAAAAAATTTTTTTTCGAATTTTCATGCAAAACGCCCGGAAATTTGTTCGAATACACAAAAAAAACGCATTTAAAAAAAATATATATTTAGAGTTGACGCAAGCCCCATTAAGGATGTACTCTAAGTCAATCTCAAAATTCGATAATCGTTATGATGATTTATATAGTTGACCAAAATGTATCTATTAATAATTACTGCATATTCTGAAGAAGGCTTATAAGTGTGCTTCATAAAAAAATAATTCAGGTTGAAATTGTTTATTTTTCAGAAGTTATTCAGAGTTCTAGTTTTTGCTTTCTCGTTAGAGGAAAGTAACAATTCTTATCTAATCCTAATGATCGAGGCCTCATTTTATCTTTGGAGGATTCTCTACAGTTCTACTTGGATAGATTGTATTGAAAAAATTTATTTAGAAATCATAATGATTGTAATTATTATAAACATTGACATTATATTATAAACTGAAACTCTAAATAACTTCTGAAAAATAAACAATTACAACAAGAATTTTTTTTTTCTGAAGCACACTTAGAAGTTAACTTAGAAGTCTGTTTTATAGGGTCCCAAAAAACCCACATAAGTGAAAGAAAGGTCTTTATGACTTTTTGGCGCTAATTATGATTTTTGCGGTTTTTTTAACGCATATTGTTTCAAATACATGAAATACTACTTTACACTGATGATAAAATGTTTATTTAAATTTCTTAAACAATTTATTATCGTTTTTAGCAACTTTTTCTTAGAAAAGGTTAGAAAGGCAAGGTTTTTTATGAAATTTTCATCTTATTTTCAACGTTCCAGTTAAAGCGAGGTAACAATCAATTAAAGTTAACAAAAATAGTTGCTTAAACAATTTTTTTTTAATTATGACAATATTCACTTAGAATAATGCTACAAAGTTAGGTATTTTTCTTAAATTTTCAACTTTTTGTCCACTTTTTTCTTTAAAGTAAGTAACCACTTTATTTAATTCAGCAAAAATAATTTCTGAAACAAATTGCAAATGTTCATAGCTATCTTCTTCCAGATTAACACACATAGTTGCGGTTTTTTCCTAAAAATTTTAAACTTTTTATCACTTTTCAATTAGATTAAAGTAATAATTAATCCATGTTAAAAAAATAATTGTTTAAACAATTTACTAGCATTGCTAATAATATTTTCTTTACTCAATGATAGAAACTTGCGGTTTTTTCTAAACTCTCAAGCTTTTTGTCCACTTTTCAATTAGTAAGCAAATAAATAATGCGAGTTGACAAACATGCTAATTTAAGCAACTCATTATTGTTTATAACCATTTTGTTTCAGATAAGTGCTAGAAAGTTGTGGTTTTTTCTGAAATGTTTAACTTTACACTGAATGGAATTTGAATGAAATTCAATTAGATTATATATTGATTTGATTGTTGGTTAAATTAGATTGTTTTTTATTTCAAATAAAACTTTTTTTTAAAATATCAACCATTATATTTTTTATTAAAATTTTATATTTTTAGGTCGAAAATTCAACTCTTTGGTTGAAAATTCAATTTTTTCCTTGAAGATCTATAATTCTAGTAGAAAATTCAGAATTCAAATTTCACTGAATGAATTGCTTTTTTGTTTTAATCAATTTTTTGTTAATATTGGGAAAAGAAAAAAAGATTTACTTAAAACAATACAATACTATTAAAAATATGATTCTCTCTAAAGTTTATTTATTATTTGTTCACAACTGAAAAGGTAATGCACAGTTAAAAATTTTAGACAAAACCGCAACTTTTCAGCACTTACCTATGAGAACATAGCCATAAACCATAATAATATGTTTAAACAATTATTACCTAGCTTTAACTGAAACGTTGGAAATAAGTTGAAAAATTCAGAAAAAACCTTGACTTTCTAACCCTTTTATAAGAGAAAGTTGCTAAAAACAATATCAAATTGTTTAAACAATTATTATTTTCAAATTAACTCACATTAAATAGTAACTCACTTCAAGTGAAAAGTGGGCAAAAAGTTGAACATTTCAGAAAGAACCGCAACTTTGTAGTAGTTGACTTCAATTGATTATTACTTCGCTTTAACTAAAACGTTGCAAATAAGTTGAAACATTCAGAAAAAACCTTGACTTTTTAACCCTTTTCTAAGAGAAAGTTGCTAAAGACAGTAATAAATTGTGTTAACAATTATTTTTTTAAATTAAATTAAATTAAATAATAACTCACTTCAAGTGAAAAGTGGACAAAAAGTTGAAATTTCAGAATAAACCGCAACTTTGTAGCATTATTCTAAAAGAATATTGTTATAATTAATAAAAAATTGTTTAAACAACTATTCTTGTCAACTTTGATTGCCTATTACCTTGTTTTACTAAAACGTTGTAAATAAGTTGAAAAATTCATAAAAACCCTTGAATGTCTAACCCTTTTCTATAAGAAAGTTGCTAAAAACAATAATAATTTGTTTAAACAATTAAAATAAACATCTAATTATCAGTATACAGTAGTACTTCATGTATAAGAAACAATCTACATTTTTAAAAAACCACAAAAAATAATAATTAGCGTCAAAAACTCGACCCTATAAAACAGACTTATGGGGGTGATATTTGAAAAGTAATATTTTATTCGCATTCTCTGATTGATCGTGGAGAGAAATGGTGAATTTCAAACTCGATTTACCTCATATTAGGAATTCTGAATAAAATTTACAAAAACGTCTTGTTTTCTCATGGGAAATACGTGTTAAACCTCATGAGGCTTGCGCCACCTCTAAATATTATTATTTTCTTTTAAATGCGTTTATTTTTTTGTGGATTCGAACAAATTTCCGGTCGATTTGCATAAAAGTTCGAAAAAAATTTACTAATGCATTTTTGGACCACCCTAATATATATACATCACAATTTTATCTTAGAAAATCAGTCTCAAATATTTCGATTTAGTAAAAATTTTTCTAACATATTTTCGTACTCTATTTGAAGCAATTTCTCCATCCTATCTCTATTTCCATACTCAAAAACTATCTAGTTTACCAAATGTATTACCAAGTGCGAATGGTTTTTTGTCTCTCGTTTTTAAATAATAAATTCCTGCTTGCTTCTGAACCGGATCAATGCCGCCCATCATTTCTATTCGACCATCACATATATCGAGTTTGTCAGAAGTGCATTCAATCCCATAGAATCCAGTTTTTGTCAGAATGGATTCTGCGTAAAGTTCAACTGAACGTCTATGTGCACAGGAGCCAGCCAGATCAAAAATACATCCAGGTTGAGCCGAACCTCCTCCATTGGGGAAAAAATCCAAATCGCCGATGGCAAACGGATTCCCTAGGAAACCGCCATTGGTATGGATGATTTCGACAATTTTGGCAGATTCATCTGTAATCCGGCAATCAGTTTTGCAGAATGCGTAAAGCGGCCAAGCAGGATCGAGTCCTTGAAACAGAAATTTTTATATGAAAAAATTTAATGTTGATTAAAATCCAGAGAAAAAAAATGACATTGATGTATCATTGTTTTAATCATGCGCAATTTGACTAAGAGATCTTCTTTGATATCAGCTGATCTTGTGTAACCTTACAAGTTAGTTTTTTTTTTCATTGACAATCTACTATCACTTGACGTTGATAATGAGTAGATTTAGATCTAAGATAAACTCTTCATTGAAATGCAAAGCTATTTGCTAAATTAGGCCAAACTTTTACATCTGTAAATGAACTCGGAAATACAAAATTATTACAATGATGAACTTATTTATTGAGTTTTCGAAAAGAATGTCCAAAAATCCCGTCTGAAAACATGGAGTGCCCTCGTTGGGGCGCTCCTAATTTAGATTCCATCATGGTTGCCCTCAAGGAGCCCTCGCAGTTGCAGCGACAGTGAATTTTTGTTTTTAAAAAATATTTTCGAAAATTATCTTCCTTTGGTTTTCGTATGCTGAGGCATACCGTAAATAAGCAGGGTGCCGTGTAGGGACCCTCGTGGAATGTCTTGAGATTTTAAAGTTGAACTTCCAAAAAAGTATCGAATTCCAAACAAAAATGCATTTTTGGTCAGCCTGAACTAATTTAACATCAAAATTGTTGTGTTGCAAGAATGACCCGCTGGACTTCTAAATTAATACCGATCGACCGCGAGGTAAAACGAGCAGAGCCTCCAACGGGGTCCCACGTGGGTTCTTCTAGATCAAGGGTGTCCAACGCAAGGCTGGCGCGCTTCTCCTTTCTTCGCCTTCTCCGAGCACTCCTTCGAGAATTCTCTTCTCGTTCCCCCTTTCCACATCGCGCTCACCGCATGAACGCATTCAAGGTGGTAAGAGAGGGGATTTACGAGTGACAGTTATTTACACCGTTGCTCACGCGTTGGACACCTGTTCCAGATAGACAGGGTGGTGACATGACCGCGAAAAACCGGGAAATGACCGGAAATTTATTAAAAACACGGGAATATACTTGAATCAACCTTGACTACGAAAAATTCTACCGAAAAAATACGAGACATGACCGCTTTCTTTTTATGATTCAAAAAGAGGTCTTATTACATGATTTTAAGGATGTAACGTTCCTTTAATCTGATTCTCAAAGTATTCAAATAAATCTACCATTGACGTCATGGGAGGAAGCATTTTATTTTTCATTTTAAGAGAAACATTTTTCAAATTTGTTCTTACCTCAATTTTCAAAGAAAAATGTATTAATCACGTCTTATTTATTTTTCCTCATTCATCTGACTTGGGACAGGGAATTTCAGAAAATAATTATAGTTTTCATTTTAGGCAGGGAGTCTCAGTGAAAAAGCATAATTTCACTTGGAACAGCAAATTTTTTTCATGGAACAGGGATTTTTTAAACTAATTTTTCAACTAATTCCGATGGAGAAATATTTCTGAATTGTGATAGGAAACTTTTTACATTGTTTATTGCAAATATACCTCTGATTGAAACTGTAATTACCTTGCTAAGAATCAATTTTTTTTTTCGGAGGAAAATTCAAGTATTTAGTTGAAAAATGATTTTTTAATTTGGAAATTAAACTATTTCTTTGCGAATTCATGTACTTTGTGCAAAATTTGCCTCTTTTGTGGAAAATTCATCTTCATAGTTGAAAATGCATCTTTTTCGCATACAATACATCTATTTCAGTTAGAGATTCATGATTGAACCTGAAAACTCTTCAGTTTGATTGAAAATTCACTTCTTGAACTGAAAATTTAACTGTTTCATTTTCAGTGGAAAATTGATCTTTTCTAGTTCAAAATTCGACAATTCGGTAAAATATTGTCTCCCGGAAGTTAATATTCTTCTTCAGAAATTTTTCTTCAAAATTTTTTTTTATCTTTATTTTTACAGTCCAAATTTCAACCATTTTTTTCTTATTGTTTTTCAAAGAATTCAGTTAAAA
>WSXT02106753.1:0-25488 GCA_011762715.2 Neuroterus valhalla
ACCCCCCCCCCCCCAGGCCGTGACAAAGCGTAGTGGGTTGCCCGCCCCCCCCCCCCCCCAAATTGGTAACGTAGTTTATGAACGGTCCCTTACCTACGCAGTCAGGAGTATCGCGATCGGGCGAGGCGAGTTACCCCGTCTCACAAAAACTGATACCATTCAGTGGGGAATCAAGAATCCCAGATTTTTTTTTTCGGTTTATTATTCGAAAAACATTAACAAATATATGTAATAGAACGATTTCAAGTCAAAACATTGAGAAAGTCATCAAAATTCGAAATTGTTTACAATAAACAATTTTTTCTGTAAAAAAATAATTTTTTCTAATTGCAATATTCTTTAAATCAAAATTCAATAAGCCTAAAACAATTCCAATTAAGGGTATAATTTCATCAAAAGGCTTTATTCGCATGATATAAATTTTTGAAATAAATTTGTCAAAAACACTATTTTGTTTATAACTTTTGTGATTGTTTATATTTTTCAAAAATATTTTCAGAACATCTTATTATTAATACATTTTCCACAAAACAATAACTGTTTGATGTATTCCATAAAGTTGGTAAAAGAGTGATCCGTTTCACGAATTCTCACCCATGAGCAAATGTTTTACATGCTCAAAACACTATTTTCCTATGTCAAATTTTCGGAAATTTGGAGTAATAAAAAATACACCACTGATTGAAATAAATATTCCCTTGGCCAAAAAAATGCGATCGTTCGATAAAGTATATTGTACTTCAATTGTAGTATATATTTTTCTACATAAACAACTAAATTTCTTCAGCCTTAATTATAATTAAACTTGTTTTTCATTAGGAATTATTATGCATATTTTCCGAGTACTAATTCTCTTATAGTCTAATATTATTTGAGGAATCGAAGTCTTATTCAGAGAAACTTGCTGCATTTGCTAACAAGAATAGAAAATAGAAAATAGGAAGTTAGGTTCAGCTCTTGTTTGCACTTGATGCCTATAATATGTTCTATATTTGAAATTTGAATATTGATTGGGCTTGAATATAATTTCACAAAAAATAATTTGTTGCGTTCTGTAAGAGTCAAAAATGGACACTGAGCCTCATTGAGATAAAGTTTAGTGACGTATCATTGAGCAATAAAAATGTTCAATTTGGTGAGAGAAAAATATATTTTTTCATTTGCTGCCTAAGATGATTTATTTGCCTCATAATCGATTTGAACTGCCTTCATTACTTTTTACTGCTGTTTTACTTAGACTATTAGTAAATATTTTTCGAATTATATTTTTTGCTTAATTCTAGTTTTAGTTAATAATACGTAGAATGAAATTGAATTATATGGAAAACATGAAAACTCGAATGACCCAGACAAACGTGTCCTCAAATATTTCCAACTATTCTTTAAAAATGTTATTTTATTTTAAATTAGAACCGTACGTATCTTTGAAATATCGAAGAGTTTTACTACCCAAATGATTCATAGGCACGGATAAGAAATAGATACAATAAAATTTATCATATTTGACTTTTGCGTAACTCTTATCTGCGGTTCCGAAATCAGCCATTGCGGTAACGAGTCTATTGTAGAGACATGAGATTGAATCATCCTTGGACTACAAAACGCATATTGTTCGAGATAAATAGACATAATAAAAATCTCCTTAAAAACTTGTGAAATCTAACGTGGCGAAGTAATTTTGGAAAAAATTTGATCAAGGACATATATCAGGAAAATGTATCCTTTGAAAATGTCTTAATAAAATTTAAAAAACATATTTTTCCCAAGTTTTCCATAGTTTTCCCTTTTTTCTTATCTAGATTATTTTTTCCTGATTTAAGTAGCTAACGATTCACGAATTCGTTTTACAATTCCATTTGCCTTTTTAGACTCCATCGTACTTTTTCAGATAAGAGCAATCAAAACAAACCCAATTCCGAAACGTAATTGCATCTGATTAATATGATTTATTATTGTGCGGCAAGGATGTAGATAATATTCTTCTGAAGGAGATAAGGTTTCCTTGAATAAAATACCACGATTTCACCGATAAGAACGATCAATAAAGGCGATGAGAATACAAAGTTCGGCAGAATACAAAAAAAAGAGAAATAACCTAGAGGTTCATGCAACCGACGAGATAGCGATAGTAGTTTAAATAATTTTCCATGATAGAGCTCTCGAATAATCATTAGCACATATCAGATCAAAGTCTTGATTTAACTATTCATCAGTTCTGCCGCCTCTTGGAAAAAATGAGAATCTTATATACTTTGGCCTTTGTTTCAGCAATCATCCTCAGTTTCATTGGTGAATATAATTTTATGATAATATGTCTACAGTTTCAGGTAGATTTAATAACTTTAAGCAAAAAAGAATTTGTCCGACTTCTTCTGCAATTTGTCCCTATTTTCTATTTTTTCGACAAACTGTTCGAATTTCCTCGAAAGGAGCACACGTATCGGTTTCAAATTTATTTTGGTAAGTCCAGAATGTGTGTTTTATAAGAGGATATTTCAATTTCATATTTTCATTCAATATTATAAACTCATTGGTTGAAGTATCATAATCATGGAGCAAAAAATTATACTTACTTTATTTGAATATTAATAAAATTCTTGAAATTCTATTTATCAGTTTGTGGTTTAAATCTTGCATATAATTGTCAAAGTATTTCTAAGGACATTTGAAATAATAAACGAATTTGTTGTAAGTGCATTAATTTATAGTCTTAGGCTGCTATCCGATACTTTTGTTCGTAAATGTTTACAATGTTGCAAGGTTTCGGTAACATACTGTTACCCTCTTCAGGCTATTCTTTGGGAACGAAGCGAAGGAAACAAAGGAATACATGTATTTCTATTTGAATTGAAAAGGAGAAAAAGTACTGTGATATTTTATGGGAGTGGTTTTTTACCATGGTGTTGAAAGGTATAAAAGATACAAAAGTTTTTTAAAAAACCATCAAGAAAAACTGATCACCTATGTGCCGACAAAGGCCATGTCACAGTAGTGATGAGAACTCAAGAGTTGAAAGTTCTTAAAAGAGATACATTTAAATTAACTGATGAGTGGAGAACTAAAGGTTATCTAGGTTAAAAAAATCATCAAAAAAGATTTGATAACAGAAAATACAAATATTGCCAAGCTTTATAGATGAACAAAAATCCACAAAATAAATTATCCCTTGAGACCAGTTGTATCATCCATTACACTCCTACATATTTTTTGGCCAAAACCCCAAACAATATAGTTTCAGCTGTCCTACCTAAACCTGAATCCTTTATCAATAATGCAATACATTTAGAAGAAATTATAATAAATAATAAAATTCCGAATAATCACGCTCTTGTTCCACTAGAATTAGTACTCAAAGGTATTGAAAACAGATGGAACATTATCAAAACCAACACACAAAATTCCTTGAACGAATTTAAGAAAGGTATTGAAATTTGAATGGAGTCTTCCTATTCTAAGTCCCATAACTGTTATTGCAAACAAACTTTCGGCCCACTTATGGGTTCTCCAATTTCAGGAACGTTGGCAGATATGGTAATGCAAGATTTAGAAATAGTAATCTTAAATTCAAATAACCAGTTTATCTTCGGTATGTAGATGACACGATTCTATTCATTTCAACCGATAAAATTCAAGAAACGATTAAAAAATTAAACTCGTACCACCCTAGACTCCAATTCACACATGAAATTGAAGAAAATATCACCATAAGTTTTTTAAATGTTGAGATCATCAGAGACGAAAACTGTAACTTGAAGACTAATTGTATCAAAAAATACAGACTCAGGCAGACTTTCGAATTTCTTTCCAAACCACCCATTACAACATAAAATCGGAATAATAAAGAACATTGTAGACTCTGCAATTATCCTATCTGACAAGACATTTGATACAAAAAATTTGAACATAGTACGCAAACTGCTGTATAATAACACTTATCCGAATGAATTTGTTGAAAAACATATCGACAAAAGATTAAAAGAAATAAAATTCAAACCGAACAATGTCCAAATCGTCTTAAATATCATTGACCCTCTGACCCTAGTTGACAAAAAAGAAATCATTTTGAAAAATTTTAATTGTGACATTTCTGAACATATGAAACGTTTACTCAATAACTTTAATATCCTGTCTTCCGCGTTGAATCCAGACTCGACAAATTGACACTTGATTGAATACCATGATGAAGACATTTCTTTTATTGATTAGGACAATATTGAAATTCTATATCAGGAACCGAATTATTATAAAAGATGTTTTACAGAAATAGTACATATGAAGAAAGAAGGTGGGAAAAGTTTATTTAATATTACTAATCTTGAACACCAAAACCCAGCATATAGCATGATTTTAGAGTTTTTCACTTAAAATCTTTATTATTATTTAAAAAAAAATGATAAAACAAAAATAATCACTAAAATCATGATTTGATTTTCACAAAAACGATATCCAACGCAAGGCTGGCGCGCTTCTCCTTTCTTCCCCTTCTCCGAGCGCTCCTTCGAGAATTCTCTTCTCGTTTCCACTTTCCACATCGCGCTCACCGCAAGAACGCATTCAAGGTGGTAAGAGAGAGTGTAGTATTCTTGCCAAAATGAATAAGACGCATTCGGTGTACACGTTGTACCACTACAATGAGAGCTGGTGAGATCTTAACGGTGTTAAATAAGGACTTTCTAAGGCTCAATCGGAAAAAGTTAGGTTCATTCGTCCCAAGCAGTAAACTAGATTGAGGGATGTAATGCGTTGTGGGACATTTGGCTGAAGATGAAATCGACTTAACAGTTAAAAGGACTAGCTATAAAAGCCATGCTTCTGAAACCATTGATTTGCACAAGCAAATCTTCAGAAAAAGAGGTAGAGGAAGAAAAGAAAATCTAGTTCGAGGGTAAGAACTTTTAGTCAAACTAAGAACACCAGAATGTTCAACTTAAAAAAGGTCTAGTAGGCCATGGACACTTCGAAAAGGAGAAACAGGGAGGAAAAATCTTTTCAACCTTGTGAAACATAACATAAAAACGAACCAACAGAAACAGAACTGACAGGAGAGATTGCTGCAGTAGTAAAGATTTTTTTTGGTGATCTGCTGGAAAGCCGCAGAAAGCAGCACGAATTTGTAGAGTTTGGGATTCAAAGGGATAATCCGACTCACACTGATGAGAAACTTACACAGCAAAAATAGTAGTACAGTAGACTCTGCGACAGTTCTCGTTTCCGGGGCCGTAGGGAAGCGAACAGGAAGTGTCAGATTTCCCCCACTCGACTTCACTCGCGCGCAACGTGTAAGTCCGTGTTCGATACAAACACGCGGCGCGTCGAGTGTGCGCCGTCTGCCCAGCAAGAGTGGGGACGGACGAAAGGAGGAGGAACACGAGAACGGGAAGTGTCGCAGCGTGAACTGTCGCAGAATCTACTGTTGTCCGTTGTTTGCTCGTGTGTACTATCGAGCGTGGACCACGAGATAGTCTCCTCTTAAGCAGTTTTTGGGGCCTTATGTTCATTCTTTTCATTGGTTCTCCTTCTTCTTCTCATTAGAGTTAGTTTATTCTCCCAATATTCTCTAGCGAATTCATTGTTTTGTTTTAATTTATTCAATACATTCCATAGCATGTGTAAAATAAAAAAATATAATCCTCTCTTTATTTTCACAGATTTCAGTTCGCAGTTCAGGTGTCTTAGTAATGAAGACCCTGTTTATAGTAGCAGACGACATCTTCCTGAGAGGTATCATTATTTATCCGAGCCAATTTATGTTCGTGAAAGGTCCAGGTCTCCCGCTGCAAGGTGTCTCACTCCTGACAACTCCATTGACCCATCTTTGGTAAGACTTCCGTCTCCAGACGGATGCGGATGTGGAATTGAACAACTTGAATTTATTCGTCTCACTCCCCGTATAAATCGGCAAGCAAGCTTCGAACTTCGGAAATACACTTTACCTGTCCATAAAAACATTAAAATGAAAAAAGGATCAGGGTTTATCTCACCACCAGATCAAGAACAAATTGTATTAGCATCACACAATGGTTACGCATTTGCAATATTGGAGAATTTTAACTGTCTTGCTGGAATTTATTTCAAGAATACTCGCGTTTCAAGGCGAGTGAAAATAGATATGGAAGACGGTTCGATGACCTTCCTTACCACAGATGAAATCACGGACACTCCAGCAGGTTTCCGCCGTAAAATTAATAGTAAATATATAGTAAAGATTGTACACCCTCTTGTAGATCACAGTCCTCCACATAATTAGGTCATTCAAGAAAATGTCAAAATAAAATTCAATCACTTTTTTTATCCGAAGCTGTCTTTGACTTTTAAATTACTTTGATACTTGGGCTTGAGACGGAGCAGTATACTTTTCGGGCACGGGATAATTCCTTCCCAGATACCTGAGTGCAGTATCCGCACTACGCGGCACCCCTTACACCGTCGAGCTGGCCAACCTGCTCGACTGCTTATTCTAGGAACTCCAGGAGCAAGAGGGGTTTTTTAGCCCTTTAAGGTCCGTGAGGAAGTCTAGGTTATTTTCATGTATTTTGGCCTCTTAAATCCAAATTTCGAAGGTGCCAAGCCGTTAGTGGTCAAATTAATAAGTTGTTAACAAATTAGTTGTTGAAACAATTGCCACTTTTTACCTATTCAAGTTAAAGGGCCCTGCGGTATATCAAATAATTCCAAATTTATTCAGAAATACGCTCGTTTTTGAAATTCCCAAAATATTTATTAGAACCCAAGATTTTGCAAATTTTGCAAAAAAATGAAATACAGGCCTGTTCCTCATTAAATAGCGAACATATTTATATGCTTCCGAGTTCATAACATCAATAGACCAGTTTTCTTTTAATTGCGAAAATATTAATTAGAACCGGAGAACGGATAAGGTACCGAAAAGCGCTCACCTCCGATTTCTTTGAAACTCTGTATACCCACGTGTATCGACGCGTTGATCACGAACACGATAGTAAAAATAACCGGAAATTTGATTTTCATGTTGAAAACCACGGAAAACTCATAAAAATGATGTTTCTCCACGTTTACCCTAGTAAATAGTGTAAATTTATAAAAAAGCTTTAGATAAAAATTGTAGGTCCTTTAACAATACATATTCTATGTTCCATATGTTTTTACCCTACGACTGACAGGTTTCGATAAAATAAGGGAAAATGACGATACGAAGTGCAAAGTTGGGGTGGAGTTCCGAAGAGCGCTTGACTCCGATTGATTTGAAACTCTATATACGTACGTATTTTGATGCGCTGATCACGAATGCGATAGTAAAAATATCCGCAGATTTGATTTTCATGGTGAAAACCATGAAAAACCCATACAAACCGTGTTTTTCTCACGTTTATCTCAGTGAATAGTTGAAATTTATAGAAAAGCTTTAGATAAAGATGTAGATCCTTTGAAAATAAATATTTCATGTTCTACATGTTTTTACCCTACGACTGATGGTTTTCGAGGAAATAGACGACAAATATGAAAAATTACAGATATGCTGCAAAATCTCTAGCCGTACGACTTGAATTGTATGAAAAATTCCTGGAAGGATGGATGGACGTTAGATATTGAAAATCGCAGAAATGATGAACCTAGAAAATTGTTGGAAGGATTTTTTGGGAAATATTAAGATTTTAACTTGATCGTTCTCGATATTCTTATGAATCTGTTCGAGTTTTTTTGAAGAAATTGAAAATGGATAAAACATTCCTTTTTTGTAGTTCTCTTTGATAGAGAAAATTGTTACCCACTGGAAATTCACAAAGATTGAACAGCATCAAAGCTGACGTTTCAAGCTGTCCGAACATCAAAAGCCCCTACTATCAGGCTCACATCCGAAATAGGAGGGTGTCGTTCAACTATTGACAAGACCAAAAGGAAGTTTTATTTCATTATATGCCCTCAATCCAAAGACATGAGAGAATTGAAAAATAAAAACAAAAAAAATGAAAAATGAAAGTGAGATAAAATACTCCTATCAATAAACGAACGTAGTCGCTCCATCTACAATATTTTCTGTACATATAATTAGGTAGAGAAATGAAAGTAACCTTCATTTGAGCTTAGGGAAATGGGTTGCATGAAATATCTAGTTTGCCTAATATTTGAACAATAGAAACATCACAACTTCTTATCAAGATCGCAACGAAATCTACTTTCCCATATAATTTGTATTGCACCAAAAGCAAAACACAAAAACCTCAGGAATGAAAATCAGAACAGACAGAAACAGAGAGGAAACTGATATTGATTTGTAATGTTTTTTTCAAAATGTAGTATTCGTATTTTGAACTCTCAAAAAACCTTTCGAGACTCCATACGAGTCAATGTGTAGTGCACTCATTTGATTTTCCTACATAGTTGACAGGATTTTTCCAATTTTTGACATCACTTCACATTGTGTTTGTTTTTTTGATGTCTCGATTTGCTCATTCTTCCCTTTTTTGATGTATTGGAAACTTATTCTCAAACTCAGAATAGACCTCTTGAAAAAGGTACGTAATGTACTGAAACATAGAGGAATTATGGAAAAGAGGACATATTATTATTGTTAAAATTAACATTCTGTCAAATGTGTCCCTAAAAACTTGATGTCCTTATTCTTTTTTCTCGAATCTATGGACACAGGTGTCAACTATTTCTGTGTATAATGATTTCTATAAAGCAGAAGATAATATTGAAGAAAAAAACGCACTTAATGAGGAAAAAAACAGGAACGGAATCCAGAATGAAGATTGCAAAGGATTACCAACGAAATACAGAATCCCCAACTTCAAGAATGTATCAAGTAGAAGCACAACCTGTCTATCATAAATTGAATTTCAGATTATTATCATTGCCAGGGCGCACTGATTTTCATGGTAATTTATTGCGCTCATAAATGTGAGATATTGTACTACGGACCTTGCTCAACCCAGTATATAGTTCTCTTGTCTCTACAGTTCCAACGTTTGAATTTTGCGGTTCAGCTCTTCTTCAATTGAAAAATTTAATCGTTGATTATGGGGAGCTTTCCGTGTTTTTTGAGGTTTTCCATTCATTATATGTCAAAGACGATGTGTATGTATATAAATCACGCCGATTTACAATGTTTGTTTAAACAAAATCCTTTCCCATAAGCTAGATTGTACTTGGAAGTTTTTTACAGTTCTATGACACTCTGAATTAATATTTCCAAAAATTTTAGTTAATTACACTGCTCCCTCGTTTTGAGTCTGGGTTTTGGTTGCACTTTCAACGGCCTTGAAAACCAAATCAGGTGAACTGAAACGTAAAAATTCTATGACAGAAATTCGGGAAACAAAATGGCGGAACAGGTATGGCGAACGAGTAAGGTAAACATATGTTTGATTTCCTTAAATTTGATTTCCTTGAGATATATTAGAATATTAGACCAGCTGTTGATATGGCAGGGTAAATCCTGTAAAAAGAATAGGAAGAAGCTCAATGTTGATGAAATTTTACACTTGCTGATCAGAACCGTTGAAAATTACTTGCATACAAATAATATCTGTTCATAAAAATTAGTCCATTACAGTTGTAAATATCAGCATAGCAAAGCTACAAGTTTTCAGGTAATGGACTAATATAAAGTTTGAAATGAAAATTGGGATCAAACTCAAAACCGCAGCTATCTGCAGCTGGTTTCTTGATAAGTGATAGAAAAAGGGCTTATAATCACTTTAGCTAAATATCTCAATGGAACACAGTGGAACATTGTTTATATTCATTGAACTGTATTACTTTGAGTTTTTTCTTCACGAAATCTCAATCGACTTCACATGTTGTTTTTAATTGCAATAAATACTATACTCTTATACATCTTCGGTTTGGTTCGATTTCTTCGGCATCGATGTGATGGGCCTATGACAAAGCCACCGAACGCGTCCTCAGGTTGCGTATAGAAGATCCCTGTGCCAAAGATTTCTGCTGAATACAGTCACGGAAGTTAACAAACCTACAGAAGTAAAATCTCCCAAGCTAAGGCGCGAACAACCGTGCTGAAAACTGAATGGAATCTGCGTGTGATGTTCTTTACTGTGTCCCCGGAATACTGGGCGAACTCCTGGAGTATACAGCCTTGCTCTCGCATGCAGGGCTCTGTGAGGGTGGACAATTCCTCCCTTGGCTACTCGTGGGAATAACTATAGAAGCGCAACCCATTAATCCAGTTATGAATGCGGTTCAAAATGATCAAACGCGCAGAGCACTCGACAATGTTTCGGCCAGTATTGTCTATCGTTCCAGAGTTCAGGGTGCTGAAGTAGATGGAAACACGATAATGATAATGATAATGATAATGATGATAATGACCTGCTTAGTTGCTATGATTCCAGTAATGTCCCTAACCGTAGAGGTTACATGGCAAGCCTGCACACTCTGTAGTGCCAGAATCACCCAGAGCTTTCGCACCTTTCACAACAAGTGTTAAGAAACCGTGCCACTAATCTCGCGCGAACGAGAGATGTACGCGGAACGCTTCCTCAACAGCTGCAAGAACAAGCTGCAGATAAAGATCAAGAAGCGACATTGAGACAAACTGCTGGAACAAGGTGATCACGATGGTGATTTTAGGACAAGGAGGAACATTATCATTCAGGTTCCCTACAAGCCCTATAATCTGGCTGAAATGGATGCTACCCTTCGTGAAGATCTCCCAGAGAGAAGCTTCGGCTGATTCAAGTCGAAGATTCAAAGCAACGATTGATGGAAAAACCAAGAAGCTCAACATCAACTAAACAAGAAGATTGTCTGGGTAAGACAAAACGCATCCCGTATGCAGTGTGTGATTGACTACATAGAATCTGGTAAGCCTTTTACGGCAAGGGTCTGAAAGTTCGCTCATGGAATGAGGATCCATCATCACACATTGGAAATGTCAAAGTTGATGACCATCAAGCAGCACATTGTTGACAAAACACGAGTACTATCTGACGCAAGGAGGAGAATTAAAAAGAGGGAGGGATCTTTAGCGGTTCTCCTGTTTTTGTCAAAAACCTACCGGAGTCCAAAGAAGTTAAGACATTTTGGAGGGAGATTTACGCAGTGGAACACTCATTGAATGAAGACACTTAGAACATCATACGTTTTATTTATCTGCGATGGTCTGGATTGATTACCAGAAAGCCTTTGATTCAACTTCCCATAGACTTATCATCTGTCGGTTGAAAAACTTGAAGAATTATTCAGATATAGGAGGATGCATTGAATGGATAATGCCTCTTCGGAAGACCAGATTTACTATCACTTCTGGAAAACATCGTGTGACTAGCAACAGTGTCACTTTCCAGAGAGGTGACTTTCAGGGTGACGCAGAAAGTCCTCTCCTTTTCTGCATCACACTTTTGCCACCATCCCTCGCACTCCATGATTCTTATGGATACCTCTGTGGCGGTGCTTATGTCCGTGCGTCCGTTCCGCGCTTATACATCGCACGCCGTAAAGGCGGACGCGGACTTCTCATTCTTGAATGCTTTAATAGTGCTTCAACACCATTTTTATCGCCTCAATGGCGTTGGCCGCAACCCTGCCCGGCCGAACGTTCTAAAGGGAATAGAGTCTATTGTTTAGAACGAGGAGTGCTGAATTTATTGGAACTACGACAGAGAACACTTGCAGCGGCAACATCAAGGATATTCGGTTAAATAATTGTTCTCATCATCGGTGCTCTTGGAGGTGTGACGCTTGCACTGGTTAGTAACCTTAAAGCCATACCCGTGTGCCAAAAAAATGCCGCGGCACTTTCGGGATGGACGCAAAGAGCAGCCACACTTGGGTCGCTCCGTGTCCTTAAGACACACGAGGGTTTCGCCGACCCTTCATTATGATTTTGTCGCGAATTTGGTCACTCATCTCACGGTTGTAAGACGTGGCCATAGGTATATTTCATCGGTGGTTGTGAAACCAATTTTTTTATTTTATATATTATAACATGTAATAATATTGTTCTCGTGATGAACTCTGAGGG
Source organism: Neuroterus valhalla (assembly GCA_011762715.2). Classification (NCBI taxonomy): domain Eukaryota; kingdom Metazoa; phylum Arthropoda; class Insecta; order Hymenoptera; family Cynipidae; genus Neuroterus; species Neuroterus valhalla. Next base: position 11,966 of record WSXT02106753.1, read on the forward strand.
TTCCTCAATTATTCCATAAATTGAAACGGTAAAACACCTATGTAGTTGAATTGCAGCACGTTATTGAAATTTGAAGGTTTTCCTTATGTAAAAGATCTATATGTACGACTGAATAATACATACAATGAAAAATTATCAAATGTGGCGCATTCATAATTCCTATTTGCATAAGTGGGAAACCTTTGCGTAATTCTTTCCTGCGGTCCCGTAATCTCCAATGGCAATAACAACGAGTTCATTGTTCAGTGGTGGAATAAGCTCATATTTAGAATTTCGAACAAATATTGGATTCAAGATGGAACGGAAATCTAACTCGATTTCTGTTAAATAGAAGGTGGGAAAATAATTTGGAGAAATATATTTCTGGGAGAATATTCGAAGGAAAATTTGTAGATGATGAACCTGTTAGAAAATGTAGAATGAATGTAAGAAAGTCATAGATTTATCAAGGAACATGCTTCATTCGTTATCTTTTATAAATTACTTGGCCGACGTTTTAGGAATATTATATATTGATATCCTTTTTTAATATTATTACAATAAACACATTTCATCTTCCCTATCATGCAGGTTTATAATTTTTGCAAATACAAGCATTCCAAACAAACCCATGATAGCTTTTTTTACTTTCTTACAATTCCTTAAAGACTGTTCTTAGTAAATTATGCAAAATGTAACAGGTGACCTCCTGAACGACTCGGTCCATACCTGGAAAAACATGGTACTTAGTTAATTTAAATTATTATTGTTCGTCAATGCCCAAGATAATATTCTCTTATGGAAAATAAGGTTTCCTTGAATAAGATTCAATCATTTTCGCCATGAAAGTAATCAGTAAAAGTGATAAGGATGAAAAGTTTGATATAATATAATGAATTATTGAAAATAATCTACAGGGTTATGTAACCACGAGATAGCGATAAGAGTAAATATAGTTATCGATGGCAGAGCTTCAGAAAAATCATTAGTTACACTTTCGATTAAAATCTCGGTCCATCTACTAATCAGTTTTCCTGCTACTTGCCAAAATGGATATCTTATATACTTTGGCCTCTATTTCAGCAATGATTCTCAATTTCATTGGTGATTATAATCATTCGATGATACATCTATATTTTTAAAGGAATTTCCAAATTTTGAACGCATGCAAATTTGTTCAAATTATTCCCCATTCCATCGTAGTTTATATTTCTCCATAAATTGTTCGAATGTTTCGGAAGTAGGTACGCATTTGATCTTTGTTCATTCTCGCGGAGACCAGAATGTGTGTTTGAAAAGAAATTTTTGAAGCTTTGCTTCTTTTGGGAGGGTATATCTATACTCTGAGCGAGGCGACCTAACTGGGAAAAACGGGAGCACCCCGTCACGAGAAAACCGACAAAGTGACGCACGATACACGCAGCTATCCCCCCCTATCTCTCTCCTTCTCCCTCCCTGCCGTTCTGGAGGCCGGTGAAGTATATATGCAGTAGACTTTGCGCTTTCTGTTCTCACATGTCTTCCTTCCGTCCACTCTTGCTTAGGACGGCGCGGCGCACACTCGACGCGCCGCGTATGTGTATTAAACACGGACTCAAACGTTGCGCGCGAGTAAAGGCATTTATAATGGATAGTTTTGATAGTGATTCGTTTGAATGTTCTTGTCTGCTTATAACACTCGAAACTGACGAACTTTAATAATTTAACTTCTTTGAAATTTGAATCTCCAAGTGCGATCAACTTTATACTTCCTGCTACAATATTTCTTCTACTGGCGCATGTATGCATAAAGTGAGAGGATAGCTGTTTCCTTCCAATCGATTTTCGAAATAACAATCAAATTTATGATTTTTTTTTCAACGCGAAAAAGCAAAGCTTCTGTCGGCGGTCCTGCGTCTACTCTCCTTTTTTTAGCATTCTTAGTGGACGTGGAAAACTCATTGATTGTAATACACTCATGGGGCAAATAGTACATTAGGGAGCGCTATTGATATCCAGCTGGAAGAGGATTTAAAGCGAAAAGCGAGAACTGTCGTGTTAACACTCAGGACTGTATAATATACTACACTTCCACAGGTGCCCAGAAAGTCGCTAAGCAAACAACTTCTATTATGCGCAGTGCGGCACTATTTGTTTGAGCAATAAACTTCGGTGTCGACCGCCGAGGGACACTCACGGATGGGTGGGTGGGGGAGGGGGTATCTGGTATTCGTAGGAATATAACATCTTTCGTCCTTTGAAAATCTATGATACATAAAAGTTCACTTATATCAAGCCAAAATAGAGGGAGGCTTTTTCATGAACATTACGTGCTGCAAACAATTCTTAATCCTACAAGATCGTGCTTTTTTTGACACTTATTATTGCAAATTTCCAGCTCTTTGAGCGATCAGGTTCCCATGGGTTTCGAGGATTGGACGATCAAGATGAGAAGATAGGCAATGTTCTTGCTTAGTTTTTATCGTCAATAGAACTAGAGGATCTAGATTCAAGCATCCAGCATTGTTTGTCTGAGACCTGTGTTGATTATTATTTTTCTCTCTAAATATTTACATCGGGTATTTTTCCATGGTATTTTGTCACCATTAACTTAAAATTCGGAATTTGTTACGCTAAGCTTTGGGCAGGCACACTATTAAGTTATTGGTGTGATCCAAAGTTCGTCTCGTAACGATGTTGTCATTACACAGCAGCACAGTGTGTTGAAGGCAACTCGCGTCACCCCTGGATGTTTTTTAGACCTAACAACTGTTACTCCACAAGGTTTCAGTCGCAAACTTCTTGATGGCCGAGGAAATTACTCACGATGGAACAGATGTTTAATAAAAACGCTTTTTGAGCCGCTACCAGTACATTACTGACTCCTATGCGTTCATCATGTTCGGCAAATCTTGCGTGTACATTGCCTGTAGCCGATATCACGATATCATGAATGGACGCATGTTTAACATTGCTCCATACCGTCCCCACTTCTGTTAGGTGGGAGTACGCAAGGGGCTATCTCGGTTCCAAAACCCATGCGCCAAGTAAGGATAACAGGTATGTAGGATTGTGCCATAATTTTTCTTTGAGGTTCCGGAACCGGATTGGCGGCTTCATCATTCCTACTTAAGGAAGGGCCGTCAGACACTGATCTGCATTATACCCTGGATAGGGGTGAAGCCAGAAATGCGGGCTAAGTTGAAGCCGTGTAGTGGAGTATATTCTTGAATCAGCTGGCTATTCTATCGTGCCGATTCAGGACAGCTTGCATGATTAGGAATCGGGAAGTGTCCGCGTTTGAACCTGGAAATACATGTCTATCTTATATCCAGCGTATAATACAGATCAGTGGTCATAATATGAAACACGTAAAAAGATCGTCTCCTTTGCATGCATGCAGGCTACGTCGATGTATAATGCCCGCTACATCATTATGTCTATGCGTGTACCCCCTCTGAGCTACTACGCAACAGCTATCAATTATTTGCTCGATGGATTTGTTGGTATCTCCACACAATCGGCACCTGGCAACCACGTCTTGATGTGAAAGATGCTTGCGATAGTTTCTGGTGCTGACAACCCTGTCCTGGATCGCTATCACGAATCCCTCCGTCTTCAGAAAAGGACGCCATTGTTCAACCAAATGTTATGTGCCTCTTCATTAACTTTTGGAAGATAGAAGGTTTCAGGTTGCTCGCCGTGGATAGCTTTTTGTCTCCATGGTGTTTCTAATTCCTCTCTGGATTCTGCCCTGATATTTAAGGCTTCTGCTGGAGAAGAGTTCAAGGGCGCGTAAACGAGATCTGCCTAATAGATGGTATTGTAAAACGCAGCATCTCGTTTTCTGATAAAATAGTCTCGCAACTACGTAAGTTGCGATATACAAAGCTCCTTGACATCTACACCGCCCCCACCTTCTATATGTTAGGGCCAAACTATCCTTCCAATCGCCAAATTACCATGATGCATCCGGTGCTTAGTCACTTCAACGCGAATAGTTCTGTTTATCCTATCAAGGTCGATTTCCGGCCATTTCATGAGCTATAAGGCCATTAAGGCAATTTTATTGTTAAGAAAATTCGTCAGAACCAATCTGAGTCTTATAGTAAAAGTAGTCTTCAGGCTCTCTTTGACCATAATATGCTGAATACCCTTGAACTCAAGAATACCCAGATATGTGTATGACTCACCCTAAAACATTGCTTCTTTTTGGTACTGATTCTCGTTCTCAGTTTTTTCGTTTTCTAATTCTCCTCAGATTAAATGCGCTGTTCTGCATTTATTTTGTACCAAACTCCATGTGTATGTCATTTGAAAACTGTCTTGTGACATTGCTCACTTGCTGCAGTCTTCGGTTTGAACTAGCGTACAGCTCAATGTCATTCATGCATATGCAGAAGATGGGTCAGTATATGACCATCCTTATCATCACGTATTTTGAATCCATGACATATTCTATTTAGTTTTTGGCTCAATAGATTCATCGCAAAACAGAACCTTGATGCACTGAAGGAGACCCCTTGAAATGTGGACGTAGTGATGCGGATTTGTCTAGTAATTCTTGGTTGCTCATAAGTGATGAGTATCATATGCTTTCGAGAACTTATTTTGGGTCCTCTTACCAGGCGTTTTATCACCAGTGACGGACTGATTCAAGTACCTGATGGAGTAAAGATGTTAGAAACTTTACTACGAAGTTTGGAATTTCTTGCGAAGATGTTTCGGCAGGCACCATAAAGAGTGCATAGTGTTGTTTGAAGTTTGTCCTATAACGGATTCGTCGTTACTCACCGACAAAGTGTGTTGAAGGTAACATGAGTCACCTCTGGATGCTTTTTTAGAGCAACCAACCTCTGGATGCTTGTTTAGAGCAACCAACCTCTGGATGTAGAGGAGATAGTTTGCTGCGAACCTCTTCCTGAAATCGTGTGCCTTATTGCATTTAGTTTCAAACTTCGGGCTTCGGGTTCAGAGATGCATCAATTCTTCCTTGATTTGTAGTGTCCAGTTGATGCTCTCCCACGGTATTCCTGATAGGTGGTTGGCTTAAAATTGCTTACGCAAGCCAAAGCATCATCAGCAGCAACAGCCGATGTTCCACTGTTTTCCGCGTTCGGCAGATGTTCTTGCTGGCCATATTGTTGATGAGTGAGGTCTGCCTGACCAACACGCAGCTCAGCATGACTGAGGTTTTTATGAAAACTATTGTACTGTACTTTTATCTGAAAATTCCCGCCCCCCTGGAGCGTTTGTTGTACCAAATCCTTGTCACCAGATTTCGACGGGTAAGAGCCTGTGGGAAATTCCACTTAACTAAGCAGAGCTTAGAATCACTGTTCGCACAATTTTTTACGCCCAACGAGCACTCGCGGCTACTTCTGGCCTTATATTAGAAGTACTCGCATTTCCCTGGACATTTAGCCGGGGGACAGGAAAACTGCAGACACGAAGCGACCCAAGTATGACTGCTCTTTGCATCCATCCCGCAAGTGCCACGGCATATTTTTGGCACGCGGGTATGGCTCTCAGGTTACTAACCAGTGAAGGTGTCGCACCTCCAAGAGCACCGATGATGAGAACAATTACTCTCACCGAATATCCTTGATGGTGTAGCTGTAGATGTTCTCTGAGATCTTCGTACCTTTCCTTTTTTCGGTTTCCTTCGCTTTGATGTTGTAGTCGGCCGGGGCCGAGGATGCGATCACAAATATGGTTCGGTTACGTCTATCACGGAGCACGATGTCGGGTGTTGTTTGTTGGATAGGGGCAATTGTTGAGAAAACGTAGTTCGAGTAGATTCGGAACTCTCCGTTCTCAACAATAGAATCCATCCCCCTTGGAGCGTTTAGCGGGTCAGGGTCGCGGCCAAAGCCATAAGAGCGACAAAGACGGTAGTAAAACACTCTTAAGGCCTGACAAGCGAAAATGGAACTCTCAGTTCCTGAATTGAGTTCAGATGATGTCAGAAAAGCAAACGTTGTTTCATGTGACAAGGATTGATCTTTTACAATTTTGTAAAAGTTTCCGTGCATCACCTTGTCTTCATGTTGTTTTACGAAGTTTTCGCCTTAGCTTTCTTCACCTGTGCTTTGAGGAGTGAGGCATCTTGACGGAGTAGTGCACTGTCCTCACTTCTGATGTTGAATTCTAGTCCAAGGGTTTCATCTGCCTTTTCCGCGGCTATGTGGAGGAGCGCTCCTTCCCCGCTCATTTCGTGATTCCTGACTATTGCCAGGAGAGGATCTCTACCGTTCGCGATGATATGAACAGTACTAAGGATGATTCGGTTGTATAGGCATTCAAGATTAAGAAGTCCGCGTCTGCCTTTACGGCGTGTGATGTATAAGCGAAGAACGGACGAGTTGATATGCAAACTCTTCTTCATATGCATCATCTTGCGCGTCAAGGCCTTAATGTCAAGGGCCTTGAGCTCGTTCTCTGCCGCGGAACCACTCCAAACGAATAGAGCAGAACTGGGACGGCAAGGATGTTAGTCGCAGATATCTTGTTCAACGACGACAGGCTGGACGACCAAACCCGTCGGAGCAGGTGTTTGTATCTGCTTTGGAGAACCTCCTTTACTAATGTTGTATCCTGAATGCGGCTCTCAGACACACCCAGGTATTTGTAGGTCTCTCCAGCGCAAAGGTGTCTAAAAGCACTTCGGTCAACAAGCTCAGGGTCCTTATCTATACCTGCTATTCGTCCACGTTTCAGATGAATCTTGGCACACATATTCAATTCAAGGTCCATACCAATTTTCCGTGTGTACCTCCCGACGATACTAAGAGCATCTTCAAGATGCTCTTTTCCAGAGAATCACGAGAATCACGCACTGCGATGGATAGAGGCCAGAGTGTGATGCAGAAGGGGAGAGGGCTCATGGCGTCACCCTAAAAGACACCTCTCTGGAAAGTGACAGGGTTGGTAGTCACACGATGTTTTCCAGAAGTGATAGTAGATCTGGTCTGCCAATAAGGCATTACTCTCTCAATGCATACCACTATATCTGGAGGAACCTTTCAGCATTTCAATAGACAGATGATAAGTCTATGGGAAAATGAATCAAAAGCTTTCTGGTAATCAATCCAGGCCATCGACAGATTGCGTTTGTGGGTTGCAGCGTCTTTGCAAACACTCTTGTCGATCAGCAGGTTTCCCAGACAGCCTGCTGCGCCTCTTTTCGATCCTCATTGATCATAAATCTCACTCCATACACGTCCGCTTATCCGAACAATCCTGTCATTAAGGATAGATGTAAAGATCTTATACATCACGTTCAGAAAAGTTATTGGCCTGTAGCTCCTTGGGTTGGAAAAGTCGCCTTTCTTCAGAAGAGTACAGTTCATCCTAACACCAGCAACTGCGGAATAGGGATCTCCGACTTTAATTTTGAGGTAAAGATGCAGGCCAGATGTTCGTGTGTAGATGTGAACTTCTTCCACCAAGAAATCTTAATACAATCCGGATCAGCAGCGGAGAAGTTCTTCCCGACCCTTATGCTTTCTTTACCTCCTAACCAGTGATTAGTGCGCATTCGCTCTCGGATATTATGACGTTATTGCACAGCTCCTTGAAACGTATGTTGTTCTTAGTGCCTTCATTCAATGGAAACCTTAGGGTACACTTTGATGCAGGTAGAATCTTAACGGTGTTCCTTGAACCCTGCCCTAGGGTTCGATGAACCCCCTATATGGGTTACTACTGACAGGTCCTGTTTCCAATATACACCATCTTCTTTAGATATAGATGGTGTGTTAATTGCATTACGTGAAACAAAGGCTCTCTATTCGGTGGGACTATGCCAGCGGGTATTTCGGTTCCGAAACCTATGAGCCAAGTAGAGATGAGTTGTACACTGTCCCGGCTTGGCATGTAAATACAGTGAGCTGATTCAATAGGAGAACATACACGTATTTATGACCTAAACTTGGCACGCGTGTGTGACATCATCCACTAACAAGGATATAATACGAATCAGTGGTCCTTACATATCATTTCACATATCACGTGAAATGATAGTCTGCTTTGCTTGTATAGAGTTGTTGTCTAATATTACAAGATGCAAATAGCGCACCTTACAATGTCTATACAAACTGTGGCGTATTATCGACAAAGCTGCCGGAAATTCTGTACCCCAATTGTCGGGGACTCAGAATCCCCAACTGGGTAGCATTAACACCACCTAGGGTGCTTTCCGTTGCAGGTAGCTGGTACCCTTAAGCGGAGGTTCCATTCACACTTTGTTTTCACTGTGTTACACGTATTGCGTTCGATGCAAAGATTCAATGATGTGGAATCCAGGAGGATTAATCATGTTTGAAAAACCTTGACAGTTCTAGAAGATAATTTCTGCAATTTCGAATTTCACATTTTGATGTTATTTTGGAAATCAGTGACATCAAAAAGTATCAGATAACAACACTTTCTGAGAGTAACTTCTACTGTTTTGTTTCGCTTAGAAATGAAAGATTTCAGCCCTCTGTGGAAGTGCTGGAAACTGGTACCAAAATTCTTGATAATACCAATGCTACTCGCATTGGTTCCGCATGATTTCCACGCATCCCCACGCATGCGCGCGTAATCATTTCCGAAGATTTCCGGAGTCATCGTTCAGCTTTATTTGATTTTGAAGTTTGAAATTTCTTATTTGTGTTACAGGCGTATCTACTTACATGGTCCTCTGTATAGTTATATCTAGAGACCAAAGTCGATAATTATTTTTGTATTTTAAAATTGTAAGGGTAGACTGGATCGTCTCAAATAATTAAAACACAAAATTTCCTTTTTTGCTTACGCCTTGTTGCGAAGAGCGTAATATGAAAGCACCAGTCGCCTTACTTGGTAATCGACACGTGACCGACCTATTTACCTCTTCGGAGTCGTTTTAGCGTAAACCTGGTCCTGGGCCATCCCAGCCCTTCCAGGCTGAAAAGTCTCGATAAAGTCGAACTTAAGTCAAACCTGACACTGAGCTACCATGAGATCTTTCTACACGGGTCGGGAATAATAAAAACTCGAATAGACCAGACAGGTGTACCCTTAAATATTTCTTTCAGCTATCCCTCAGGACTTTGAAATTATTTTGAATTGGAACTGTACATATTTTTAAAATTTTGGAGAGTTTTATTCCCCAGAAGATTTAGAGGTACGACTAAGAAATCTATACAACAAAATTTATTATATCTCTTGAGGAAAATGATGGAGAAAATATTTTTATGATGTAACCTTTGAAAATTGAAAAAAATTTTGGAAGGTCATTGTTTTGACAATAAAGTCCTTTGTTTTATTATGAGTATTTTCCTCCAACTTAATTGGCGTACAATTTTAACAAATTCATGTATTTGTACTCGGCAGATTTTATGCATCGTGAATATTTTAGTAGGATTTCATGTTTCTTTTCACATTACGTCGTATTTTCTTCAACTGAACGCACTCAATTAACTTGATTTATTATTGTGCGACAAGGATGTAGAATTGTAAATAATATTCTTATGGAGAAGATAAGGTTTGCTCGAATAGAATCTCATTATTTTCGTGATGCGAATAGTTAATGAAAGAGTCAAGAATAGAAAGTTCGGTAGAATATAAGAAATAATTGAAAATAATCTAGAGGCTTACGTGACCTATGAGATATCAATAATAGTATACATAGTTATCTGTGATAGAGCTCCAGAATAAACATTACTTACACTTCAGATAAAATTCTCGATTTATCTATTCATCAGTTCTCTCGCTTCTAGGAAAAAATGAGAATCTTATATACTCTGAACTTTGCGCCAGCAATCATTCTCAATCTCATTGGTAAATATAATTATATAATAATATATCCATATTTTCAGGTAAATTAGATAACTTTGACCTAAAAATAATTTGTTCTACGCATTTCTTACTCTTAATCAATTTATATTTTTTCAACAAACTGATTGAATTTTTCTGAAATGAGTGCGTATCTATTTGTTCTATATTTATTTTGAGGGAGTCCAAAATGTGTGTGTTATGAGAGAATGTAGTATTTATGCAAAAATGGATACGACACCCTTGATGTACACGTGGAAGCACTTGGTTAGGGAAATAATGAAACATGTAAAAGTCCAAGTCAAATTCTCTTCGATGAGAAATAAAAGCTGGTAAGACATTAACAGTGTGAGACGAGGACTTCCTCAAGGCACAACCGGATTAAAACACGTTCAGTCATCTCCATCAGTAAAACAGAATGAGGGATGTAATACGTCATGTGAGATCCGGCTTGGGCTCGAATCCACTTATCAGTCAAGAGGACCAGCTAGAAAGATCACACTTTCGAAACAATTGATTCTGCGCTCAATTCATATTTTCAGGATAACAGACGTTCAGAAGTTCTCAATACATATCTTAGAAGATGTTAACAAACTAAAGCAGGGGTGTCCAACGCAAGCTTGGCGCACTCTCCCTGCCTTACCCTTCTCCGAGCGCCGCATCATGAATTATCTCCTCGTTCCACCACAGGCTTCGTCTGACTACGCCTCAACATCGCGATCACCGCATGAACGCATTCAAGGTGGTAAAAGAGGGGATTAACGAGTGCAAGTTATTTACACCGTTGCTTACGCTTTAGACACCTCCGAACTTAAGTTAGCAGAACTGACAGAAGAAATTTTGGCAGTATGAAAGATTCATTTTTTTGACCTGCTGGAAAGTCAGAAAACAGCGCGAGAAGCTGCGCGAGTTTGTCATTCAAAGAAATGATCCGCCTTTACTAATAAGAAGTTTTTCAGGTTTCATTTTGATTATTCTCATCGATTCTTCTTGTTAAACCTTTCTTTCATGCATTCTAGCAAACTGATTGTTCTATTTCGGTTCAGCATGGCATTTCATAGCATATCATATCATAGCATGTGTTAAATAAAATAATTCAATCCTCTACTCCTTGTTACAGGGTTGAGTTCGCAGTTCAAGTATTTAACTAATGAGGACCCTTTCCCTAGTAGTAGACGATACCTCCCTGAGAGATATCATGATTTTGCCGAGCCAATTTTTGTTCGTGAGAGATCCAGGTCTCCTGTAAGGTGTCCTTCGCCTGCCAAGTCCATTGACCCATCTTTGATAAGGCTTCCTTCTCCTGACGGATGTGGATGTGGAATTGAACAACTTGAATTTATTCGGCTCATCCCTACTATGAATAAGCAGCAGATATTCGAACTTCGAAAATACACTTTTCCTGCCATTAATAAATTGAAATTCAAAAAAGGACGTTCGTATATCCCAGTGCCGAATAAAGAACAGATTGTATTATCAACATCCAATGGTGTAGCCTTTGCAATATTGGAGAGTTCCGATTGTGTCGCTGGAATTTATTCGAAAACTAAATACACCACAAGGCGGGTGAAAATAAACATGGAAAGCGGCACGATGGCAAACATGAATAAAAATGAAATCACGGAAACTCCAGGAGGTACCGGCCGCAACATTTATGATCATTTTACAGTAGAGAATGTGAACCCTCTTGTGAAACACAGTCCTCCACGTATTCAAACCAATTAGAACTAGCTGTAAATTCCCCCTCTTTTTTCAACTTTGTTTGTATTTATAATTCTATGGTGCTCATTTTACGAGCACTTTGCTTCCTATCAGCAAATGTTTTTGTTTCCTCAAAGAAGAAGCTTCTTGACAGTAATAATTTTATATTTAAAATATTTTCCATTTTATTAATCATAATCGCCAATCATTTCTTTTCAAACTAGTAAATGTTGTATGTTCTTGAATCCACTTCGAATTATGTGTCGGAAAAGAATGTTACGACGAAAATCGATTTTTAAAATAATATAAATTACCATACCTATCTTCCTCCTTGATGAAATATGTTATTATCATATAGAAATTCATTTGTCCCAGAAGAAGGAATTTTTCATGTTCTTGCATCAACTTTGAATTAGATGTCTGACAATCAACGAAATTTCATTATAAAAACTCATTCTGCAAATACAACGAGTGATCATAACTCAGTCAATATTACATCGAATGTATCAATGTTCAAGGTTGATGGATTCGCCTCGAACCACTGACTTTTGGAGCTTTTTCATCTACTTTAAATTATGTGTCTAGAGGAAATTTAACTACTTTAAACCTTTTCGTCAAATATTACTACTGACCCTAACTTTTTACTCTCTGATAAAATTTAATAATATTGCAGGTCAATCGTTTCGTCTACACTCAAGAAATTTTTTATCTCCTTGAATCAACTGTAAATTATGTGTCTAGAACAAATTTTACAATAAGAAACCTATTTCTTGAATACTATAATTGGCCATAATTTCCTCACTTTCTAATAAAACTAATCAATATAATAGGTCAATTTATACGTCACAAACTCAGAAATCTTTGAAATACTTACATCTTCTGTGAAACCTCTTGATGAAAAAAGTTTTCATATGGAAAACCGATCTTTAGAACATCTAAAAGTGCATCGAAAAAAGGTAATTAATATTTTCAGAAATCAAATAATTATATAAAAGTAATGCGTGTCTTTGAGATATGCGTTCAAAACTCCGCTCCTACCGCATGTTTCAGAAACACGCATTACTTTTATATAATTATTTGAGGAACGTTTATATTCAGTATTCGTAAGGCAACGGAAGGAACTCCGTTCCTTCCGCGTGTCACTTGACACGTCCACTTTTTGTTTCTCCTATTACGAAACGATAATAAAATATCAAAAATCCCCAAAATAGTCCAATTTTTGCGATTCAAACTTTGTTGTCAAGCTAATAAAAATAACATATCAAATGTGTAAAAATTGTTTGAAGATTTCGCGAAATGCAAAAAGCTGCATTTGCGTGAAGTCAATAGGTCGTAAACGATGCTCGTGAAAAGTTCAACCGGTGTCATATATCTCTCCCTAGACTTCCAATGCTAGCGCATTGATCAAGCAAGGTGTCATATGTCAATGGTAATGAGAGTATACTAGGATTGGTAACGCTTTTCTTTCATGTTGCGATAGGTCGTAAACAATGCTCGTAAACGATGCTCGTAAACGATGCTCGTGAACGATTCTCGTGAACGATGCTCGTGAACGATGCTCGTAAACTCTCTCTACCCTCGTATAAGGAACTTCGTTCCAAAAATCTGCCCGATGCGTGGGCACATCCACTTCGGTCGCAAGTTTGAGCGCACCTTTATACTTCCGCCTGTTGAATCTCGCCCTTTGCGCTCGGTGATGTACTTACCCCGTGCTTCGAGAATGATCTTTGTTCTACCCTACAATTGTGTAAAAATCTTTTGAAATTTAGAAGCAAACGTTGAATACTTTAATTCGATGATTGTGGATTCTTTCTGGCTGAACCTTCTCCGATTTTACGGATTCTCATTGACATTCTCATCGCTTCGCTCGTGCTCCGTGTTTGATTTTTTGTTCAAAACGTCTGATACATACAATGTATAATATAATCATTCGCATACACTGGAACCTCAAACTTAATCCAGCTTCGGGCTTAGGTATCGACGGCCTTGAAAGCAGTTCTAGTGAGCCGATACGTAAACAGTCAGGGCCGAATACACGCGTGGATGGCGGAGAGGGGAGCGAG
>WSXT02106754.1:0-11299 GCA_011762715.2 Neuroterus valhalla
AAATTTCAATACGAGTATGGGTTAATTACTTCCAATACATGTATGGGAAATTTACCATAGATTTTTCTTACAGTGTACACTCTAAATTTGAATCAGTCAAAATATGACTGATTGGATTGATCAAGCATACTTAGACTGATGAATCAGTCATGTCGACTGACAAATCAGTCGTTTTTACTGTTGAATTAGTGATTTTGAGTCACTGATTCAATCAGTCACTTGGATGACTGATTGTCGGTCAAAATAAGTAACTGATTTATCAGTCATTTTTTAAACTACAGGTGAATCAGTCATTTTATCTGAGAACGAGGAAAAGATATATAGCGTTGTTTACTATATTATAATCATTATCATTGAATTTTTTTTTTACATTTCTACCTAGCCACAGGTATAATTGTCTATTCGACGTACTCCCTTGGTGCCACTTCTATTAAAGAACGTCGAATAAGTCAAGGATATTTTTAGGAATTTGATCAAAATTGTTGTACAATAATTTCTTAGTTTAGGAGTTGATAATGTATAGGAGTGAAAAAAAGAGATATGTAGCATTGAAAAATAATTCTAAAAAATATAATAAATACCTTTTTTATTAAAAATCCGATTCTTTTCATAAAATCCTAATATTTCATGAAATGATTTAAACACAAATGAATGATTGACTGCATCACTCGGAATTAACGATAAATTGTTCGAAATGACTGACTTTATTTAGTAAAAATAACTGTTCGAATCAGTCGAAATGACTGATTGAATCAGTGAGCCAAAAAGGACTGATTTGAAAAGTCACTTTTGACAGATTTGTCAGTCGTCGAACCCGCACTGTGTGAATCAGTCAAAAACGACTGCGAATCAGTTACTTTTGACTGATTAGAATTTAGAGTTTACTTTGACCTTCTGGTCAATCCGGCACTGTAAACAATAAATTATAAAGCCGTAAACAGTCTATCTCTCAAAATAAATCTTTATATTGGACTTCCAAAAAGATCAAAATTTAACTAGCAGGAAAACGTATCTTACTAATCGTAAGTAATAATCTTACAGAAAGATTTTATTCGGAAATGTTTACACTGCTTGAGCTAACTGTATAGTCATTTCCTGCATAGTGAACTCTTAGCTTCTCACAACCGATGAACGACTTGCATCCTCCCTTTCGCTACTTTTGTTCTTTATGTTTTATCCTCTCTCTCCACGTATAGTGTCACACACGTGCATATGAAGGAAAAAAAAATGTATATATACTCATTTTTTCGACTATATGTACATAAATTGCACACGTAACATGCATAACTCGCTCGTCGAATTCAGGCTCACGTCCGGTGAGAGCAACATAAGGTATCCCCCCCCCCCTCCCCCCAACCTCATACATTTTTTCTATTCCCAAATGAACTGGAATCATTTTCCGTCTCTTCACACGAAACCCTTTCTCCTTTTTATGCTGAAAACACGTATATCTTCCGGAGGATCTGTAACACGCGTCATAAAAATTTCCCCACGTAAGTGCATTCGTACAACCTGTCTTCAGAATAAGATACAACAATTTCTTAATCCAGACGAACTAGAGAGAGAAACGGAACACGTGTGTTGTTTCACTGTGGTTCTGGTTCTTTCGTTTTACTTAAATTATTGTGGTGAAGTAAAGAAAGTTTTTTGAGTTAGTCCAGTATATTTAGATTTTATTATTGCAATTCATTGGGTAAGAAATTTTTTTTTGCGATCTTTAGGGTACCATATAGGAATCATAAATCCAAGTTTTCGAACATCAACCCGTTGCAGGTTGTCCGCCATCTTGAATCAAGGGGTGATTTCTTGTATCGAGAATAACAGTCGTATTTTTGATTTAATCAAGAAAACAGTTCATACCATTTTTCATGAGAAAAATGAGTTTTACAAATTAATATATTAGATGTTTTTTCGTATTCTGCTTATTTGTTGCCTAACAATCGATTATACAAATAAAGAGAGGGTTGGATTGTTTTAGATTGGATATGTTTTCTGATTTTCGGTGCTATCGCAAAACTTCTAAGACGAAAGTTGTAATTTACATAATCTCCTTCAATTTTCGTTTAAAACTTTTTTTTGTAAGAGCAAATGTTTACTTACTCTTTCTTTTTTATTTTTATCAATCAAATATAATTTTGACTATTTTTTGGTGTGCATGATTTAAATTGCAATTATCTCTTATTTGTTATTTTTATTTTGAATTTTTCTTTTTTTAAACCGCACATTGATTTTTTTTGGCATTTCGATTATTTACTATTGTTCAATATAATTTTATATGATTATTCATATAATTTATTTTTTTGTTGGAAGAATAAATGAAAAATTCTAAAAAATAAAGAATGAGACAATCTTTACAGGAATTCGATAACCAAACTAATTTATTAAAATCTTGAGATTCATGTTACAACCTCACAATCTTTAATTTACGAATATGGAATCTGTAATGAAATTTCATGGTTCTTGATCTGTTTAAGTTTTTTTTGTTTCACAAATTTACAAAAAATCGTTATATCTCTTCAACAATTTGACGCTATTGTAAACATGCAGCTGGTAATAATAAAATATTGTTTGTATGGTTCAAAATATAATTAAACATTAAAACATAAGAATATTACATAGTCAATGAGAATAAATGAAAAAAAATGAATAAATAAAAAACTCACGTGCAATGAAAACTTTGAGTCGAGAAATGTTTGATTCTTTTTCAAGGTAATGTAATAAGATTTGAAATTTTATTGAGGTATGAATTTTTTGCTTCAAATGTTATCCTTGCTGATGGACTGAACAAAAACTTTAATGATACAACTGTTTGCTCAAATTATAAATCTTAGAAAAAGAAAGAATTAAAATAACTACGAAAATTCAGTCAAAATTCGTTGTTTGGAACTAAAATTTTTTGAAGTCAAAGTGCAATTTTGGCAGTTTTTCCATGCTTAATTTTCTCGAAATTCTACGAGTACCATTTTACCACAAAAATATTTAGGTCATAGAAAGTCTTGTTTCAGTTTATCAATAAATATTCAGTTTCGAAAAAAATTGTTTACAGAGCTTAATAGATTATCGAATTTTTTTCCTTCGCAGTGAAAATAAAATTCCCAAACTTTTCTACACAAAAGATTTTAAATTGCGTGAGTTATTTTATAAGTTTTCTTGAGAAAAATCTTGTGCTCAATTGCTAATGTATTTTTTTCAAATCCTTAAAAATAAGTTTCTATATTCTGAATTTTACAAACAATGCTTCATCGTCTTAAATATTATCAACAGCATATCTATAGCAGGGTAAAATTGTTGAACAAATACAACTCAAAACTCAGCACCACATAATTTTTTGGAAAAAAATTTAGATAAATATAGTAAAAAAGATGCATGACTTTCGAAATTCATCGGTATATTATTATGATAAACGAAATAATTCTCGTAAACTCACGCAATATGACGACTATCGAGTTGAAAAAGTATTGATATTTTTTCCGTAATATTCAAAGTCATTTTTTGAAAAATACTGATGCAACGTTGAAATTTTTAGGCATGTTTACAGTAGCGTAAATCTTGAAGAAATATAACGATTTTTTGTAAATTTTTGAAAAAAAAGACTCAAACTGATCAAGAACCTTCCAATAAACAAATAAATCATATGAATAATCGTATAAAATTATATTGAATAATAGTAAATAATTGAAATGCCAATAAAAAATAATCAAAGTTGAGTTTAGAAACAAGAAAAATTCAAAATAAAAATAACAAATAAAAGATGATTGCAATTTAAATCATGCAGACAAAAAAATAGTTAAAATTATATTTAATTATGAAAATAAAAAAGAAAGAGAAAAAATGTTGGGCTCCATTCCTTTAAACAAAAATTGAAGGAGATCGTGTAAATTACAACTTTTGTCTTAGAAGTTTTGCGATAGCTCCGAAATCAAAAAAGATATTCGATCTAGAAAAGTTTTCAACCCTCTTTTTTTTGCATAATCGATTGTTAAGCAACAAATAAGCAAAATACGAAAAAATATCTAATATATTAGTTTGTAAAACTGATTTTTCTCATGAAATATGGTATGATTGTTTTCTTGATTGAAAAAAAAATACGACTGTTTTATTCTCGATACAAGAAATAACCCCTTAAAAAGTAAACATTCTATTTAAAGAACTCATCAAGTTTAAACTACAAAAAAAAACATTTTTCAATGAAGCTTCGACCATAAAATTGAACCGAAAAAAAATTATTCCAAATTTTAACTGAGATGGGTTGCAATAGTTAATCGAAAACAGTTGTATGAGACATAGTTGATATTTTAACCAAATGCTAAAATGTAGATTATTCAACGAAACGGTTTGAATTGTTGATAAGAAAATGAATTTTCAACTCAGCTGACGAATCTTTTTTAGCAAAAATGAATTTTCATCAAAACAGTTGTTGAATTTCCAGTTAAAAATAACTGTTTTAACAAAACACATAAATGTCACCACAAATTTTCTGAATTTTCGATACAAAAGTATATAAATTCGATCTCAAATGGAAAAGTTGGAATTTAGTTGAGGAAATTAATTTTCGACGTAATAAACGCATTTTCGAAAGAAGTTTCATTTCAAACCAGAGAGATTAATTTCAGTATAAATGATGAATTTTCAGTCAAATAAATGCATTTTTAGTAAATAATTTTCAGTTCCAAATGAAGAAGTTTCAAATTTCTAATAAAAAAAGTTGAATTCAGCTGAAACATCGAATTCAAAAAAAATTAATCCTTTACCAAAGCCAAGTAATTCTCATAAAAAGGCTGAATTTTTAGAAAAATTATTGAATTTTCATCCTAGAAATATTTATACTTATCTGATAAAGTGTTATTCAACCAAATCCACAACTCAAAGCAAAATATTTACAAACAGACAGTTCTGTTTTTGAATGAACATATTAGTTTTCAAAAGAAAAAACATGAATTTTTTATCTTAAAAGTAGAATTTCTATTGAAAGAACTTATCTTTAAGCTACAAAGAAATAAATATTCAACAGAACAATCCAATTTTCAACCAACAATATGAATTCCCTACTTAAACAATCAATCATTTACAAAAAAAAAAAGAATTTTTTACAATGTTATCGTTAGGTTCTAACCGGAAAATATAACATTTCAAATTTTGAATAGAAAGCATTTTATTGCTTCATCAAAAACAGTCTTAGCGAATTTTTTACAAAATAGGTGAATCCTCAACTAAAGGAAATAATTTGCAACCGAAAACGCTGAAATCTGTGGAAAATGCAATGAATTACAAGGTCGATATTTTAACCAAATTTTTAAATTCAATTTTCAATCTGAAACAGTTTCTTTCAACCAAATTAATTTTAGAAAAAAAAAGTTAAATACCAAAAAGTTGAATGAAAAAAATGCATAAATGTTCAATTTAATTGTTGATTCCTCAATAAAACAGTTCATTTTAATCGAAAGGAACAAATTTTTTTAATTCAATTAAATCTTCCATTCAAATAGAATATCTTCAAATCGAAAAGGCTGACTTTGCAAGAAAACTATTGAATTCTTACAAAAAGAGACAAATTTTTAACGAGATACATAAATTTCACCGGAAAGGGTTGAATTTTCAATCAAATGGGATACGGGCGGTCAGTTGATCGTGGGGATTAAGGCATGAGCATTGGACCCACTCAGTCCGGTTGCGGGTTCGATTCCCGCCTCACACTCTGAGAACTTATGTGAAGGAGAGGTTGGTAAATATAGAGGGAAGGGATGTTATGTATAAACTCTCAAACCCGTAAAAGAAGGGGAGAGTATAAACATACATTCAGAATAGTTTAATTTGAGTTAATAAAATTGATTTAAAAAAAAAAAGTTACTTCCTGACCAAAGAAGGAATCTTCAACAAAAAAATGAATTTAAAACAATGTTAGTTCCACCTTCATTCAATTTGTCCGATTTTTAATAAAACTTTAATCAAATTTCAAATATAAAGAAAGTTAAGCTCAACCAAAAAATTGAGCTTTTACAAATATAGTCGATTTTCAGCGGAACAGTTGATGTTTGTCGTCACTGAAGTTCGAAACTACTGAACCAATCTTGAATAAATTCTGCCTACTGTATGTAATTTGTTCAAACTTTGAGGATAGGATAGTTTCAATCTCGAATAATGACCTACATTTTTTCTATTGTAAATTAAATGTTCTCTATAGGACGAAGAGTTACAATTACTTCTAAGTTCCAAAAGTTTCTCGCAGATGGTGCTGGAAACTATTTTTTTGACCGATACTTCAACATTCTACGCTATGTTGCTTGGGTAAGCAGCCAATAGATTGCGTCATGTTTCAAATTCTTGATGCTACAATCTATTTCACGTCATATGTGTTTTCTACATTCACATACTCTTTGTATAATATAAATTTAGTTTCATGAACGTTTAATTTTATGTTTAATTTTATTGGACCCTAGACTTTTCTGATAGTACTAATTAGATTAATTTTTTTATAAAAAATAAAACTCACTTCTTATAAGGGCAGAAATTGATGCAGGAAAATGTGCAGGTATTGAGCTGAAAACGGCTTATATATTGCAGCGGATGCGTGTGGGCGGTTGCCCACGTTCGAGCTATCATCGGAAATTTAACGGAAACCTCACTTGAATTCGCAAATGTTTTCTTCTATTTGTCATTATGGAAGAAATGATCATGTTGAAGTGTGTTTAAAGAAAATTTGAATGAAAATTGAACAACATTTGAGAAAAATTAAAAATAATTTAGTTGAATCAAAGAGGAATCATAATAATTCATGCGGAATCAGCTGAATTTAAGAGAACAATAACTAAATCCAACAAGAAGTCAACTAAACTCCAATAAATTTAATTGAATTGACTGAAGGCATATGATTTGCAAGAATTCAAGAAAACTCGACGGAATTCACCCAAATAGCAAATTTAAGTAAATTTATGTTAATATTTAAAATTGAATTGAATTATTGAAGATGATCGACGGACCGCACCGTAGCTCAGTTGGAAGAGCACTCGTCTGGATAACGAGAGGTCCTAGGTTCGAATCCCAGTGGAATGAATTCATTAGAAATGAAGACACTACTAATAAATTCCATAAGTATTCAATCCAGTTCATTCATTGGAGTTTACCGAAAAAAATGAATGTCATCAAATTAAATCGAATTCCACATAATTGAATCAAATTTAACGATATAAATGAAAATTAAATTACCTAATTGAATAAGTACAAATATTTGAATTGGAGTATATTTTTTACTGTATGGACTAGAAAATTCGATACCTTATAGCCTTAGTCATTCAAATTAGAACCGATTGAAAAATAATTTTGTTGTATAAAATTACCAAGCCCCGATTATAAACCCAAGTTCCAAGGATGCGTTTTGAAAAATATGATCCTACTCTGGTAACAAGACACGATTTCAGGTATCGTTTTACTCGTGTATTATCCATGGAGGATGAAGGTCAAATTCTTAAAGAATTAGCCTAAAATTATCGAACCCTAGAACAAATATACATTATGTTGGCGACATAATGCATAAGCTTTTGATAGGAAAACATTTTTTTGCAAAATATTATAAAATAGTTTAAGGATTTGTTTTTTAGGATTTGCATTATTACATGAGTCATGTGACACAAATTATTGATATTTTTGCAACCATTAAAAATGAGTCAAGATAATGAAGAAATGTGATTGCACCAGAGGATTATATACAATGTGGTCCAATAATGCATTAGAAAAATTTTTTCCGAATTTTTGTGCAAAACGCCCAGAAATTTGTCGAATCCGCGAGAAAATAAACGCATTTTTTTTTATGAAAAAAAAAGAATGTTTATAGGTAGCGCAAGCCCTTTGAAGTTAAACACGTATTTCTCACAAGAAAAAAATACGTTTTTGTAAACTTGATTCAGAATTCTCAATATTAGGTGAATCGAGTTCGAAATTCACCATTTCTCTTCACAGTTGGTCACAGAGTGCGAATAAAATATTACTTTTGAAATATCACCCCCATAAGTCTGTTTTATAGGGTCCCAAAAAACCTCCATAAGTGAAAAAATTGGTTTTTCGAGTTTTTGGCGCTAATTATGACTTGTTTGCGGTTTTTTTAATGCAGATTGTTTCAAATACATGAAATACTACTTTATACTGATAATTAGATGTTTATTTGAATTGTTTACACAATTTATTATTCTTTTTAGCAAATTTCTCTTAGAAAAGGGTTGGAAAGTCAAGGGTTTTCTGGATTTTTCAACTTCTTCTCAATGTTTCAGTTAAAGCGAAGTAACAATCAATTAAAGTTAACAAAAATCATTGTTTAAACAATTTGTTAATAATTATAACAATATTATCTCAGAATAACGCTACAAAGCTGCGTTTTTTTCTGAAATTTTCAACTTCTTGTCCACTTTTCACTTGGAGTGTCTTAATATATGATTTAATTTAACAAGAACAGTTGTTTAAACAAATTATTATTGTTTATGGCTATCTTCTATTAGATTGGTGCTAAAAAGTTACGGTTTTTTCTGAAATGTTTAACGTTGTTCTACCTTCTAAGTTGTGAACAAATAATGAATAAACATTAGAGAGAATCATATTTTAAATAGTATTTGTATTGTTTTGAGGAAATTATTTTTGTTCTTCTCCCAATGTTCAAAAAAAATTAATCACGACAAAAAAGCTGAATTTATTAAGTGGAATTGGAATTTCGAATATTCAACTGAAATTGTGGATCTTCAACGCAAAAATTAAATTTTCAAGAAAGTAGTTTAACTTTTAACCAAAGAGTTGAATTTTCGAACTAAAAATACAAATTTTTAATAAAAAATGTAATGGTTGATATTACAAGAAAAGAGTTTTATTTTAAATAAAAAACAATATAATTTAACCAACAATTAAATCAATTCAATCTAATTCAATCTAAGTGAATTTCATTCAAATTCCATTCAGTATAAAGTTAAAAATTTCAGAAAAAACCACAACTTTCTAGCACTTATCTAAGAGAAAATGGTTATAAACTATCATAAATTATTTAAATTAACATGTTCTTTAACTCACAATAATTATTACCTCATTAAGTGAAAAGTGGACAGAAAGCTTAAGAGTTTAGAAAAACCCGCAACTTTTTAGCACTAATCTAAGAGAAGAAAGCAATAAACAATAATAATTTGTTCAAACAATTATTTTTGTTCAATGAAATGTGGGCAAAAAGTTAAAAATTTCAGAAAAAACGGCAAGTTTCTATCATTAGGCAAACAAAATATTACATGAAATACTACTTGATACTGATATTTAGATGTTTATTCAAATTGTTTAAACAATTTATTATTGGTTTTAGCAACTATCTCTTAGAAAAGGGTTTGAAAGTCAAGGTTTTTCTGAATTTTTCAACTTATTTTCAACGTTTCAGTTAGAGCGGGGTAATAATCAATTAAGGTTAATACAAAAATTTGTTTAAACAATTTGTTAATAAATATATCGTAACAATATTCTCTTGGAATAATACTACAAAGTTACAGTTTTTCTGAAATTTACAACTTTTTGTACACTTTTCACTTGAAGTGGGTAATTATTTTATTCAATTTAGCAATAATAATTGTTTAAACAAATTGTGAATGTTTTTAGCTATCTTCTTCTAGATTAATACTACATAGTTGCGGTTTCTCCTGAAATTTTAAACTTTTTATCACTTTTCAATTAGAGTGAAGTAATAATTAATTCATGTTGAAAATCAAATTATTTAAAAAAATTTATTATCATTGCTTATAATATTTTCTCTGTTCAATGATAGAAACTTGCGGTTTTTTCCAAAATTTTTATCTTTTCGCCCACTTTTCACTTGGAGTGAGGTAAAATTTAATTTTATTTAACAAAAATAATTGTTTAAACAAATTATCATTGTTAATACCTATCTTCTCTTAGACTAGTACCGCAAGCGATTTCCTGACTGCAGCAAGTCGACCTTGTCCGGTGAGATGTTATAATCAATTAATTATTTGTTTGAGGTCCTTGTAATCTTCATATATTATTTATATTATCATCGACGAGACGTATTTCTCCAGGGAAGGAGGGGGGTGAGGGGCTTATATTAAAATATTTACAATTCCAAAATATTTTTTTTCGCTTTGCAATAAATTTCTCGTTGTAACTAAAAACAAAATTTTTACAAGTCATTTACAGACCTAGTCCTCCCACCTCTTTTTAATTATTCCATTCTTTCTTTTTGTCTCTTTTTTATAAAAGCTCTTTTGTTTTGATTATTTTTCTTGCCATTGGAAAAGGAACACAAATAATTTACATAAAAAAATGCAATACTACGTGAAATATGATTCTCTCTAATGTTTAATTTATTATTTGTTCACAGCTAAAAAGGTAGAGCAATGTTAAACATTTCAGGAAAAACCATAACTTTCTAGCACTTTACTAGAAGAAAATGGTCATGAACAATAATAAATTGTTTAAATAAGCATGTTCGTTAACTCGCATTAATGATTACCTCACTAAGTGAGAAGTTGATAAAAAGCTTAATAGTTTAGAAAAAAACGCATCTTTTTAGCACAAGTCTAAGAGAAAATAGGTAATAACAATAATAATTTGTTTAAATAATTATTTTTGTTAAGTTCAATTAAATATTAACTCAATTCAAGTGAAAAGTGGGCAAAAAGTTAAAAATTTCCGAAAAAAACCGCAAGTTTCTATCATTAAGCATAGAAAATATTATTAGCAATGATAACAAATTGTTTGAATAATTTGTTTTAACATGAATTAATAATTACTTTACTCTAACTGAAAAGTGATAACAAGTTTAAAATTTCAGGAAAAAACCGCAACTATACAGAATTAATCTAGAAGAAGATAGTTATAAACATTTACAATTTGTTTAAATAATTATTTTTGCTAAATTAGATTCAATAATTACCCACTCTAAGTGAAAAGTGGACAAAAAGTTGTAAATGTCAGAAAAAAATAAAAATTTGTAGCATTATTCTAAGAGAATATTGTTATGAATAACAACAAATTGTTTAAATAATTTTTTTTGTTAACTTTATTTGATTATTACCTCGCCATAACTGAAACATTGAAAAGAACTTGAAAAACCCAGAAACAACCTTGAATTTCCAACCCTTTTCTAAGAGAAAGTTGCTGAAAACAATAATGAATTGTTTAAACAATTTAAATAAACATCTTATTATCAGTATGAAGTAGTATTTCATGAATTTGAAACAATGTGCGTTAAAAACCGCAAAAAAAAATCATAATTAGCGCCAAAAATTCGAAAAACCCATTTTTTCACTTATGGGGGTTTTTTGGG
>WSXT02106765.1:0-11298 GCA_011762715.2 Neuroterus valhalla
ATTAGTTATATAAATAAATGTTTTTGTCACAGAAGAGGTTCGGGAGTTTGTTCGATAATTTATATTTCTGGAAAGTGGAAAATCCGACGACAGGGGAACCTGTACACTGGTTGCTTGGATATTCGGCACAACTGCCGACCACTGAATTTTGACAGGTTTAATAAAGCAGTACTCTCTGATAATCATTTAAGGTTAACCATGCACAAAATGTTTCTGTGTTCCGAAGATTTCCTATTTTTGATAACCTTTATTAGTAAATAATCGTATCTTCATGTTTATATCGTGCAATATTTCTTCAAGTTGGAAAAAGAAATAGTTTTTAATAAATTATACTTAAACGCTCTTGCCGATCACTCACAAATGGGAAGTGCCGATTACTGAAGCAGCCAGGTTTTTGACTTGCCGATAACCCATGCATTCTCGTATTTTTGACTTCAAACTTCTTTTAATATTCATTCTAATGGACTTTAAATATAATTACGATAGTTTTTCAAGCATTTGAAATCCGGAATTTGCCTTAAGCTTCCGATAACTGGCACACTTACCTTACATGCATCTGCTCATAATTAATTGGTAAATCACAATTTTTAACACTTAAATAACAATTAAAATTTGACAACAACGGGAGGGATTCGTGCTTTTTAAGCACATAAAAATTAGAAGTATATGGTCTGAGCATTCCAACTATTCCGTTTACACCAAAAGTATGAAAATAAGATATTTTATATTTCTAAATGTATTATTCATATTTGTTTCAAAAATTGAATGTCTGAATTTTTTAAAAACTTTTGATGTAAAAGTCACTTTTTGACAGTAAAATTAGAATATAAAAATAAAGCTCAAATAAAAATCAAATAAAACTAAAATTAAAAATCAAATTAATAAAAAATTAGAATTATATGGTCTGAACATTCTAATTTAATAAGAGTTCTTTTGATTTTCTCACTTCCGCATTTTACAAAATCTGCAGTAAATGGTTGCATTTGGTGCACCCAACTTCAAAACTAATGTAAAGTAAATCTTTGTAGATCTCTCCTCTCAACTTCAATTTCCTCCAGAAAAAGAAAATTTAATTTCTCCACAAGAACGCTGAAAACGGCATCATTACCATACCTGGAGATGTTTTCCTGTCATTTATTGAATTACATAAGGTAGCAGTGGAAATGTTCTTACCTAAAATCTAACGCATTTATTTAGTACAGTTTGATGCCAAATACTGTGAAAAAAATTTCATCCCCCTAGCTGTCGGGAAAAGCAATCAATTTCAACCCCTATGTATCAAAAATCGATAAAAAATTCTAGAATGTTTCCAAAGCTTCCTACCTATAATCTTGAACATGAATTTTGCAGATTTTCATGGTAAATGACTGTAAAAAAAGTTTTCTTCTCCTAGCTATCGGGAAAGACAGTTATTCTTAACGTTTTACAACTGACTGTTTGCCCCTGCAGCTAAGGGATGAAACTTTTTTTACAGTTATTGATAATCGAAATTTACGAAATCCATGTTTAAGATTTCAGGTAAGAAGCTTTAAACACGTTCTGGAATTTTTTTCCGATTTTTGAAAATTTTGGGGATTGGAAATGACAGCCTACCCCAGCGGAGAGGGGGAAGGAACTTTTTTTGTAATTATTCAACATTAAAATGTACAAATGCCATGTTTGAGATTTCAGGTAAGAAGCTTTGAAAACATTTTAGAATTTTTATTTATTTTTGATACTTAGAGGTTGAAATTAACTACTTTCCCCATGAGCTAGGGTAAATGTTGCAAACTTCAGTTCCATCTCCAGAGCGCTATACAGTTGATTTTACTGAACAGAGAGTGAGCGTTTGTACTCTTCTGTTCAGTAGAACCAACAGAACGCCGACTGGTTGTGAGTTCGATTCCCGCCTCGCACTCTGGAAGAGCTTTGGCGGCCCACGCGGTGAACGCTTGCCTAGCGAGGGAGTGTTCATCTCCGGAAAGTCGTGGTGCCGGTACCTCTTGAGAAAAAGGTTACTCTAAGTACTTGGAGCTGGGGTCCTTGGTGGTTCGGAACTCACCTTAAGCTGCAGGCCCCCCTTACTTACTACTAAGGTAGTGGTAGAGTGTGTAAAGGAATAGTGGAGAGGTTCGAGGAAAATGTAAACCCTCAGGGGACACATTGAATCAATCAATCAATCTATTTAATAAATAATTGTTCTGGTTTCATTAGAAATTTCCATTCGGAGATAATTCTGTCAATAATGTTGATACTATATAATCTAATAATATTCATAATCGAGCAGGCGAACAAATGTTACACGATTTTTATATAACAATTATGTTCCATTTTTAAATAAGTGTTATACTAACGTTAATAAGGCAGATCTGTAGAGTAAGGCTGCTACCGTTCAATTACGTGAGGCCGTAGAAAAATGGTTATAGATCATGCATGTAACCAATTTATTGAACAAATGTTACACGCTTCTTACATAAGAGTAATGCAGCATTGTCACATAAGCGTTACTAATTTGAATGATGTACAGGAACAGCTTAGAGAACTACACAGTAACGCCGTTACACGTCTCTCTCATATACTGTTACAAAGTTACAGAACGAATATTACACGCTTCCTACTTAGCATGAATATCACATTGGTAAATAGCTGTTACTATTGTGCATTACACACAATTATAGAACTACACGATAACTCCATAACAGTTTACTCACGTAACAATGCAGCAAAATTGTTATAGATCGTGCGTGTAACTAAGTCACAAAACGAATTTCACACGATTTTTACATTACAGTTTTGTCACATTTTTACATAGCTGTTACTAATGCGAACGATGCACAGCTTACAGAACCATACAGTAACAATGTTATAGTTCGTATAAGTAACAATTTGATAAAATTTTTATAGTGCATGCCAGTAAATATGTAATAGAACAAATGTTACATTTATCTTCTATAAAACTTTCATCACAATGCTACATAACTGGTACATCTTTTTTTGCATAGAACGATTACATATCGATACGGTAAAAATGTTACGCAACATTGTTACCATTTAGTTATAGAACGAGTTCGTCACTAGACAGTAAAAATCGTTATGTAACCAAATACAAAAATGTAACCGTCTTATTACGGAGCAGTTACATAACGTGTTTGCTTGGACGTCACTTGAAAAAAATTCTCAACATTTCAATCTGCGTTCAGGACATATTTAAAGAAAATTAAATAGTTGTTAAGTACCTTCCAACTAATTTGAAATCCGACCGATTTTGTTGTGTTTCCTGTCGTAATTTATACCGACAGAATTACGGCGGTGTTCCTCGTCCGAATCTAATACGACGAAGATGTCTTCATCGTCCTGCTCTTCATAAACATGCATTTCACGCATCGGTAGCTGGTCCTCATCCCTAGCCTGATGACATCGCGAAATTTCATCATGCTCGGGCCATGGCTGACACGCAAAAATTTGCATATCATCGACATCGTAACCGGGCGCGTATCCAGCAGGATTTCGACTTGGACCTTAAGGTGGTAAATCTTACTCCGAATGCACTAAAAGATTTGAGGATTTCACTCATAAAAACTCAAAATCACACTTGTGGTAGCAGTTGGAGAACTTTTGATGAACACTGATACTTACCAACACTATTCAAAATTTCGAAGGCCATTTGAGCACTACGATCCACGAACATCGCGTAAGCCAGTCGTGTAAATTGTATGACGCACGGATTCTTGTGTGGGATTTATGGAATACATGTGTGCTTTTGTGTAACTTGCAGGAAATAAAGTTCTTTTTGTGTGATTCGAGGGGAATGTGATATCTTTTGTGAAATTTCTACGACATGTGGATTATTTTTATGATTTATGGGAAGCGTGTGTTCCTTTGAGTGAACCCAAAACACACGGGTTTTTTTTTGGTGTACTTTATATGAAAAGCGTGTCCTTCTGTGTGATTTCTAGGAAAAACATACAGCTTTTTTTCGTTTGAATCAATGGTATAACGGTTATTCCTACGCTCATCACCTATAGATTACCCCCGTCAAACAACACCCCTTCTCCGCATACATTTTACATATATTAGCCAATGCATGGAGCCTCTTTGAATCATTTGAGTTTCCGTACCTGAACAAGTGATCATGTCGAATTTGGAAGCCCAATCGGTGGAGGTGGAATCATCGCAAGTCTTTGATTTTTCAAAGCACACGTTAATCGAAATTCCCGAAGCATCGGGGGGAACCTGCCCCCTCCCCTACTCTTACACCACTGATCGCCCAACAAACAAACTAATAATAATGTTTCTGAAACACCAAGAATCAAAAGGATCAAACCCCAGTCAGCACTGATTAGATAAGTACTAATTAGAGCAGCTCTCAAACGCTTGGTCATGATGTCTACAAACTTCACGAAGAGACCCTCACAACGAATGATTCTACTGACTGTTTACGGATTGAATTATTCATTTTTCAAAACGATACTGATTGGACTCGGAGTTCAGTCACATGGGAAATCCCAACGAGTTATTAAACTTATGAGCAGGTCAGGCAATGAACTGATCTTCGACACTGAAGAATGGACAAAGTTACAACAGCATTTGGGTCTAATAGAATCATACTCCTCTTTCGGAGACTCACCATTGTACCTCCAGACCATTGAACTGGGCAGATGCAGTCTTTTCTTTACGGCCGCTCACGGAAACAAGGCAATCCTTTCGTTACAGGGCAAGGAGGGCAAATGAAGATTTAGAATAATTGAACGTTCGCTGAAAAATGTAGTAGCGTCGAATTATATTTTGAAATTGTTTTTCTGAAAATGACTTCTATCTTGCTTTCATATATCATTCGTGAAATTGAACTTATTTTTTCTACACGTACTTGAATAACAATATTTTCTTCTCTCAACCCCGTAATATTTTAAGATACTAGAAAATGAATGAAAAAAAATATGAAATTATGATTTGTAAACAATGTGTTTCATTTATTACATGCCACTTAGGACAGTCTACGAAAATCTCAAATTTAATTAGTGAAATAATTATTCCACATACCTTTGAGCAGTCCAATATCGTTACTATTCGACACCTCACATTTTTACCCTGATTAGGAAGTAATTCTAACATGATTACTAATGTAACTAATTATAAACAATTTTCCTTCCCTTTCATCATCCTCACTCCTTATGTTTACTATTGAGGGAAAATTACACCTATGGAGGTTCGAATAGGCCCATAGAGATATTATAGATATAGGAGACAAGCCAGCACACAACGCGGCATCGGAGAAAAAAGAGAGAGAAGGATTGGACAAAAAAGACATAAAGAGCCGTGGGTTACTGTTGTCTCTCTAACACATGCGCTATAGATAGAGATGTGCTAGATCCAATAATTTTTGCTATAGTTTTCCTGCGGACACTTATACTTACACGAGAGCCTATGGCTTGTCTGCTCTATCTATAATATCTCTATGATGAGGTGTTTGCTAGTCTCCTATCGGGCACCTTCCCAGGTTGCGGATAGGGGAATAACTCCGAGAGATGGGTGGTATCGGGGAAATCAAATACCCGGGGTGGCAAAAACTAGGTAGGGGAAGGAACCCCGAAATCAAACCAGTCATGAGTGAAAGTATTCAAAACACAATACACCAAGAGAGCACTAATCTCTGTGCCGGTTCCGATCGGGTGAAAGCCCCGGTGGCCGGCGCCGGCCTTACGGATTTTGGGGAAGGCGAAATACACGCAGCGAGAATAAGCATCAGCGCAGATAAAAAAAAAGAAGGGAAAGGGCAGCAGGCCCCAGCCACTGCTCTACAACGGACTATACAGAAGGCCGAATCAGGGATCAAGGGAGTGCTGAGCAAAATCGATAGAGAGATTGAGCTCATTACACAAGCGGTGAGAAGGCAACAGAATGTCAGCAGGGATATCAAGGACGGACTCACGAAGATAGCAGCCATGTTGGGAGAGCTAAAATGTAAGAGAGACGACCAAAGGACGGCAGATGACAGCCTTATCAGTATGCTGCAGGCTCAAGCGCGCACCGAGACCAGGCGTGACACCAATCGATAGGAGGAAACGGGACGGGTCAGGAGATGTAGATTGGGCAACGGTCTTGCGTGGAGGAAAAAGGAAAGAGAAGCTGGATACACAGGATCAAGCAACTCCTCAGAAAGAGGCCACCAGAAAAACGGAGAAAAGACGAGAACGTAAGCCGAGGAAGAGGCAGCGCCTCAAAGCCCTGCTGATCAAACCAGCAAGTGTCAAGACCTACTCGGATGTCCTCAGAGACATCAAGTCAAAGGTGAAACTCGAAGACACTGGCACGGACATCAGATCCGTTCGCTAGACAAGGGGAGGCGAAGTTCTCCTGGAGCTTGGAAGAGACACGAAGGATGCTAAAGCATAATCGAGCTGTGTTAGAGCTACACTGAGAGACGCTACGGTAGTGAGGAATATGGTTTCCAGGATAACCCTGGAGCAATTAGACCTCGCTGGAACCACGTTCAAAGAAGACGTTGAGGAGGCGCTGAAAAGAGACCTCAAAGAGCATGATGAGGACGCTAAAGTCTCGATCTCCAAGGAAAATCGGAGAGGTCAGGTGATGGCCTTCGTTACGATACATGAACAGCAGGGAACATCCTACTTGAAGTGAAACGCATCAAAGTAGGATGGATATATAGCCAAATACGGAAGAGGGTAAGTGTGGCTCGCTCCTACAATTGCCTGGGCTATGGACATCAGGCCAGAGAATGCAAAGGACCCGACCGCAGGACCCTCTGCTACAAATGTGGTAAACGAGGACACCAAGCGGCCTCTTGCACGGAGAACCTCCAGTGCTTCCTCTGTAAAGAATTGCCAGATAGGCCTGAGTCTTTGGGTCATGTGTCGGTGTCGGGTGCCTGTAGATATTTTTGACAGGCACTTGACAAGCGGAAAAGTGACAAAAAATGATCAGGGTCCTACAAGGGAACCTCCATCGTAGTAGGACAGCACACGACCTCCTCACACAAACAGTGCTGGACAGGAAGGTTGATCTGCTGATTCTGAGGGAGCAACATCGAGATCGAGACAGTCCGACTTGGTCCTTAGACTCGCTTGGGACGGCAACAATCTGGATACGGAACACAAAGGATGTTCCGGTGGACACGCATGGTTCGGAAGATGGCTTTGTGTGGGTGAAGAACAGGGGCATTATGTATGTCAGTTGCTATCTCACTCCCAATGAGAGCATCGCCGACTTACAAGAAAAGCTGGATCGCCTCGAGGACGTCGTCCGCGAGGAGGAAACAAAGTACTGGTAGCCGACAATGTGAACGCAAGAGCAGTCGACTGGGATATGTCCAGATCGGATTCGCGAGGAAAACGGATTCTAGAGATGGCTGCTAGAACAGGACTGGTCGTCATGAACCAAGGAGGCACACCGACCTTCTGGAGACCCGGACAAAGAGGAACGATTCCGGACATTACTCTCTCGTCAGAAAGTTTGGCACCGCAGGTATAACGCTGGGAAGTAAGACTCAACAAACAACATATACTTATTTAGGAAAGATGGAAAAATGCAGACTACTGGTCAACTTTGAAATGCAGACTACTTTGACTAGAAGTCTGCATTTTTTCATCTTTCCTAAATTCAACTACCCTGGTCGACAAAAACTACACCGGGTAATTAAACAACATCAACATTGGAATGTCCGTAAGCTCGATAAGGAGCAGCTCGAAAGAGCTATGCATGAGGGTCAAGAATCCCTACTACGTCTGTACGACAGAAGCAGGGAATCTGGAGGCGCAGAAGCTCTGATAGAGGCTACGATGGAGGTAGTGCACCGTGCCCGTAGTCAGGCAATGCCTAGAAGGAAACCACGAAGGGAAAGACGCTCTACCTTTTGGTGATCAGAACAGATCTCTGACCTCCGCAGGAAATGCCTACGAAGCAGACGAAAGGCAACACGATCGAGACGTAGGAGGTTCACTACTGTGCCAACCCAAGAGGATGTCAGACTCGAGCTGGACAAGAAGGAGTTACAGAAGACTATCAAGAAAAGCAAGTCTCAGCATTGGAAAGACCCGGCTCAAGAGGTCAATAATGATCCCCGGGGCCTAGCATACAAAATTGTTACACGCAATCTCGGAGGCATGCCTGCAATAGCAAAATCGGAGCCAGAAGTTATTGACCATATTCTCAATTATCTGTTTCCCACTCACTCAGTGAGACAGGATAATGCACAGAAGATTGCGGAGGAGGATATACCGCTCTTTACCACGGAGGAACTATAAGCTGAACCCCGAGGCCTCCAAAATAAGAAAGCTCCTGGATTAGACGGAGTCCCATCTGAGGTAATGAAGGCGATAGCACAAACTTGTCCGCAAGTACTGTTCAACGCCTACAACACCTGTCTTAGAGAGAGAGTGTTTCCCAAATCACGAAAAACACAGAAGCTGGTGCTGATTAGCAAGGGGGAGGGCGATGCCAGAACACCGGGATCGTATCGACCCCTGTGTTTGCTGAACACAGCAGGCAAGCTCCTCAAAAGACTGCTGAAGCCTCGCCTTCTAGCAGCTGTTTAGGAGGCTGCAGACCTTCCCCCGAGGCAGTATGGCTTCAGGAAGGAACGCTGAACCATACATGCCGTTCAAGAGATAGTGGAAACTATCAGGTCGGCGCAGAGCGGGAACCACCACTCAAGGAATATCGTCCTCCTGGTGACGTTGGATGTGGAAAACGGCTTCATCTCAGCCAGGTTGACAGATATGATCGAAGCCTTGAAGAGGTTTAAAACTCCACAGTATCTGTTGCGGATGATCAAGAGCTACCTCAAGGACCGAAAATTGGAGTACAAAACGACAGAGGGCACCAGAACGAGGGTGATCACGGGTGGAGCTGCCCAGGGATCTATCTCTGGAACATCTCCTACGATGATATACTTCAACTGAAGACGCCAGTGGACACCTGTCAGGTTACGTGGACATCATCGCGGTAATCGCAGCACGGAGCATGGAAAGAATCCAGAAGAAGCTGGAACAGGTCATGTACCTCGTCAACAGATGGATGAGAAAACACGGCCTGGAACTGGCAACATAAAAGACTGAGCTGGTTATCGCAACCGGGAAACGGATTCCCAGAATTATATCCACGCAGGTGGGCACAGAGAAAATCGAAACCAAGATGGCTTTGAGAAATCTTGGTGTAATGATGGACTCGAAGCTCACATTCTGGAAGCACATCACGAAAGTAGCAAACAAAGCTGCCGTAGTTACGAATGCCTTGAGTAGACTCATGGTAAACGTCAGCGGCACAAAACCAAGCAAGCGACGCCTGCTGATGTCAGTCACCCAGTCAATACTCCTGTATGGGAGTGAAATATGGGCTGGCGGACTGAAGCAGGAGAAATACAGGATAAAATGGCAGCAGTGCAATACAGGGAAGCGCTTAGAATCGCATGCTCATATCGCACCGTGTCTGAACCTGCGGCCCTTGTGATTGCATGGATGATGCCAATAGAACTATTGGCCTCGGGGAGAAAATCCATTTTTTTAAAGTGTCCTGAAGTAGGAAAGCAGACGGAGAAAGAAGAGGCCAGGATACTGGTAGAGGAGCTCTGACAACAACGCTGGATCACAGGAAAATGGGGCAAGTGGACGGCAAGACTGATCCCTGACCTAAGCGTGTGGGTCAAACGCAAACATGGAGAGGTATATTATTACCTTACGCAATTTGTCTTGGGGCATGGCTATTTCCAGGCCTACCTCTACAAGATGAAAAAAAGTGCAGAGTCCGAAGTGTATTCACTGCGAAGCCGAGCGGGACGATTCTGAGCACACTTTCTTCGACTGTGAACGATGGACTGAAAACAGAGGAAGGCTGAAAATAGCAACAGGACACCTAACACCAGAAAGTGTACCAACAGCGATGCTGCAAAATGGGGAGACATGGGACGCAATAGCTACCTATGTTGAAGAGATTTTGCGAGAGAAGAAAAGAGAGACGAACGAGGCAGAACAACAGCCCTGAGCAAGAGACCCAATCAGACCCAACCAGCATGTCGAAGGCCGACGAGCCCGATGCGCAACGCTACTGCTGCGCTGCAGAGGACGATGCGTACATCCTGATTCGGTCATGATAGCATATTGAATAAAGAACAAGGAAAGAGTCGGATGAACACAGAGGCAGACCAACCAGCCCACACCCAACCACGAAGTTCGAAGGCCGGCGAGCCCGATGCACGTTTTTGACGTGCTGCCGAGGACGACGCGTAACATCTTGGCTAGGATATGATGACGACTCAGAAAGAAAAGAAACCAGCAGATGCCTCAGATGGTCAAGAAAAAGGTAGATAGAAATTACATCCCTCCATCTCCATCTACACCGAAAGCCCCACACTACCGAGAGGTGCGGACCCTTCTCAGTGTGTGTTTAGCAGATTTTTCCACAATCCCGTAAAAAAAAAGATAATGATAATGACGAAAATAATAAATTTTAAGTTATTCAATTTTTAAGTTGAGTGAAAATTGAGGGGGTTATAGGATTTAAGAAATCTTCAAAATTCGCAGGTCATAGAAACAAGTATCATTCTTACGGATAAGGAAGTTTGGATCGAAAAGAAAGTGATTGCTCCAAGTCAATTTAGATATCCTTCATCATTATTCGATTGTCCCTAAAGCCACGAAACTAGTATTGTTTGTGAGGGCCAAAAAAAGCTACGAATATAAGTAAATTTTATTAGGATCTCATTAAAATACAGTGCTGCAATGATCCTCAATATCTTTCCCAAATTTTTTTACTCTCTTGTTCCAAATTCACTAAAGAAAAATTATTGTCCCAGTAAATTGTCTAAAAATATACCAAACTCCTACAATTACCAAAAACAGAGTATCAAAATAATATATTGCTAGATTTTAACGTGGAATTATACCTTGGCTCGTATAATTGCTAAGCGCGATACGCAAAGTTACGCAATGAGAATGTAACCGTCGAAGCAGCAGGTGTTTTGAGAATCTTCTTCAAAGTAAAATTTCAAAAATATTCCGACTCCGTTTGAGTTTTCGTTTTAAATTATAATATTTATGTTTCAAAAAATTAAGTCGAAATTCAATAATAATAATAATAATAATAATAATAATCATAATAATAATTTATTTCATTATATATTAATAAAAATTAATAGTTGAACGGTTTTACATCAGCGTTTATAACGTTTTCTCTTCTATAGTTACTCAATCAGATATTTAATTTTCCAAAGTAAATCCAAACAATATCTTTTAAGGGCATTGCACAAACTGACTCTGAAATTTTTGAGTTCCCTCTACGGTTACGCCAATGTATTTCCGCAGCAGA
>WSXT02106776.1:0-11298 GCA_011762715.2 Neuroterus valhalla
TCTTTTCTTGTTTAATAATGCTCATCTCTATAGTTCAAAATTCAACCATTTTGTTTGAAAATTGTATTTTTTGGTTAAAAAATTAATTTTTGGACGGAATTTTCACTATTCTAAAAGAGGGTTCATCATTTCAGGTAAAAACTCGTCTTTTTGGTTCAAAATTCATCTGCTTTAGTAAAAAATTTACCATTTTATTTGAAGATTCATCATTTTGCTTTAAAATCGATTTATTTGAAAGTTAGTTTTTTAGATACAAGTTAACTTTTTTTGGTTATAAGTAATTTTCTTCAACTGAAAATTGAACTTATTCCAAATAAAAATTCCATAGTTGTAGTTAAAAATTCATTTGTTTGTTTAAATTCAAAATTTAAGTATTAAAATTTTGGTTGACAATAATTTATCTTTTTCGATAAAAATTAATTCATCTGTTTGGAAATTCAACTCTTTCAGTTATTGATTCTTTGATTTAGTTAAAAACTCTTATGTTTGCTATGAAATTGGATTTTCAAACCAAAAATGTTACTGTTCCATTTTCGGTTGAAAACAATTTTTTTTTTAAATTGAAAATTCAATTATTTTGTTAGAACATTGTATTTTTTGATAGAAAATTAATCTTTCTGTTTTACAAATAATCTCCTTGTTTGAATATTCACCTTCATCGCTAAAATTGAAGTGCTCTAGTTGAATATTTATCATTTTAGTTGAAAATTCGTCCTCTTGGTTTGCAATTTTAACTGTTCATAACTCTTTTGGAAAATTCATTACTGTGGTTCAATAATGAACTATTTTGTCATGAATCCATTCTCTTTATTGCAAATTGATTTTTTCAATTGTAAGTTTATTTGTTACAACTTTTGTAAAAAAAATGATATTTTTTTGTGGGAAATTTGAGTATTTTTTTCAAAATTATTTTTTTTTTGCAATTCTTGATCTGTTTTGTTGAGCGGTGTTTAGAATGAAGGTCACGAATTGAAATAAATGTTTGCGTTTTGCGACAAATATGAATATGTTACTTTTATTTGACCGGGAAAATTGGAAAACTTGACCGGGAAATTGCCGGGAATTTAAAATCGTCCGCCAAATCGCCACCCTGTTCATTTATCATTTCATAATGATGAATTATTGTTCATTTTTATGATGGTTTCGTTTCCCAATCCTAATTCAAGAATACGTCAGTTTTAGAGGCAGTTTGGAAGTGTTCCATTTTTAAGGCTTTAAGTTTGATTAATTTATTTCTACAGTTTCAATTGTAAATCATTTAGTTTTCAACTTTTTCTGAATGATTTAATTTTTAAGGTTTACTATTTAAAATTTTCAAGTTTCAGAAGGTGCAAATGACAATGAATTTGTTTTATACACAAATCCTTTTTTTCAGAGGAATCTACCCTATCACGTTTGACTGGTATCATTTCTAAAACTTTTAAAATCCTAATTCAAAATCGCAATTTTCAATGCCCCATTGTAAAATAGTGCTCTTTCCAGACCTAAAAAATAAATTTTTCTGCTTCAAAAGCTTGAATCCAGAAATATTTGAAAAATCTGATTGAATCAGTTCAAAAATATGTAAAATTTTTACGACCATAAAGCTTTATCTACAAAGAAGGAAAATAGAAAAGGAAACTTTGAACATTAATTCGTATGCGAATTCTGCGTTTGAAGAATGGAAATTAAACATTCATGTATTTTGTTTATAATTCGTCCTGTATGGTAGAAAATTGATCTGTTTCGTTGAATATATATCGTTGAATATCTTAAATTTATCCTCTTGGTTAGAAATGCAATTGTTTGAATGAAAATTATCGGTTTTGATCGAGGATTCCAACATTGGGCCGAAAATTGATGTCTTGAGTTGAATTCAACAGCATTTTATTTCAAATTAAAATCTTGTTTCCTTACAATATCAATGATTACATGTTTTATTGAGAATTCATCTTTTCTGGTTGAAAAATAAACCAAGTGGTTT
The DNA here is from genome assembly GCA_011762715.2 of Neuroterus valhalla. Taxonomy (NCBI): domain Eukaryota; kingdom Metazoa; phylum Arthropoda; class Insecta; order Hymenoptera; family Cynipidae; genus Neuroterus; species Neuroterus valhalla. Next base: position 1,964 of record WSXT02106776.1, read on the forward strand.
AAAGTTGCACTATTCTTACAAAAATTCATTTTCTTCTCCATTAAGATTCATATTTTGAATTGGAAATTCCTCTATTTAGTTTTAAATCAACTCTGTTGGTAAGAACTTGAATTACAGGTTGAAGATTAATGTTTTTCATTGTAAAATTAATCTGTTTGGTTCGAAATTGAACCATCCATTAAACTATTAAACCATCCATTCAACTATGTGATTGAAAATTCGACTATTTAGTCGAAAATCATGTATTTTGTTAAAAATTCAACTGTTCTACAGAACATTAATCTTCTTGGTTGAAGATGCATTTTTTTGGTTGAAAATTTGACTATTTTTTGTAAGATTCTTTTTTTATTCAGTTGATTTGAACTGTTTCATTTTCGTTTAGAAACTTATTTTTTATGGGTTGAATATTCAACTACTTGGTCGAGAATTAATTCTTTCTTCTAGAAAAACTAACTATTTGCTCAAAAATGCATCTTTCTTAGTCGAAAATTCTTTTTTTTCCAAATTCAATTATTCGGTAGATAATTTATCTTTCTTGGCTGCAAATCCAGCTACTCGGTTCAAAGTTAAACTACTTTTTCGAAAGTTCTTTCCCTTCAGATTCACCTCTTTGGTTAAAAATCATTCAATTTTTGGAAACTCTTTCTTTTGGCTGGGAAACTATTCCTTATTTGGTTTAAAAATTATGTTTTTGATATGAAAGTTCAACTACTCAATTGGAAATTCATGCATTTTGTTGAAAATTCGTCTGTTGGTATAGCAATTAAATCTTTGTAAAATTCATGCATTTGGTTAAAATTAATCTGTTTCTTTAGCAAGTTCAATTACTGTGCTGAAAATTTAAGTATTTTGTTGGGCATCTTCTCTAAGTCGAAAAATCAGCTGTTTTTGTTCAAGATTAGTCGTTTTAGTTCGAAAATTCATCCTTCTTTGGCGACTATGAACTTTTATGTTTAGAATACAACTGTTTTCGGTTTGATATTATTTTTCTTTATTTGAAAATTCGACTTTTCGGTTGGAATGCATTTTGTTCCGCTTTCGGTGCACAATAAAATATTGTTTAAAAATCTGAATGTTTGGTTGGAAAATCATCATTGTAGGTTGAAAATTCAAACTGTTCTGTTCCTTCACACAAGAAACTTAATGCGCCCAAAGCGCGAAAGTGATCTTGGTAGTTCATTTAATAAATTAATGATGGAAAAAATGATATTAATATTCAAATTATTTTGTTTACAGAACCAGTGGAACAACAGCTTGTAGGTGGAACACGTTTAATTTGGTGGAGAAATCAAGTGATAGCGCCACTTTCCGAAGAATGGACATTTAGAGCCTGTATGCTGCCTCTTCTTCTGCAGTGTTTTTCACCAACTACTGCCATTTTCATATGTCCTTTATTTTTCGGAGTTGCTCATTTCCACCATCTTTTCGAAAGGACGAAAATGGGAATGAATCTCAAGCATGCACTTATTATATCATGTAGGGTTTTTTTCCACAAGCTTTTCTTCAAAACTGATTCAAAAAGTTGAACAATGAGAAATCGTGGATTGACAAACTTGCAATGTTCTAAAATAGTTTTCAAATTTTTTTAAGGCTTCCAGTTTGCTTACACGACAATCTTCGGAGCTTACGCAGCGTTCCTTTTTGTCAGAACTGGTAAATATTCTATATTTTATTAGAGTGTCCATCCGAAGGATAATTTTATATTCCTAGTCATTTTTCGGTTTTGTCCTGGTAAGTTTTTCACTTCATTGTTCAAAAACTGACTCAACTTCTTTTACTGTGCAAGGAGAAAAAATTATTCTTACAATTTGCAGAGCGTAAGGAATTTACCTTCAAAATTAGGTGAAAAAAATGTTAATATGTTTATAATAATTTTATGATTTTATTGAAAATTAATGATATAATAACTTCACGTTGGGTTTATTTTATTTAGCTTTAAATCTCTTCAAATCTTTAAAATCATCTTAAACCCTCTGGAATCTGTAAATCTATTCAAATCTCGTAAAACTTGGGTAATTCCTTTAAATACCTTGAAATTTTTGAAATAAAATTAAAATCCTTTGATATACTTTAATATTTGCGAAAATACTCCGGTGTTCCGTGACTTCATTTGAAAAAATTTGGAATCTCTTGAAATCCCTGGAAAATCTTCGAGTTTCCGTAAAATCTTCTAAAATATTCCGAAATCTTGAGAATCCCATAAAAATCCTACATATCTCTTTGAAATCTCTCAAAATCTTCGAAATCTTGTGGATCCCATAGAAATCCTACATACCTCTTTGAAATCCCTCAAATCTCTTATTGTAATCTTTAAAATCCGTGAGTGTCTTTCGGAATCCCCTAAAATATTTGAAAATCCATGAAAATACCTTGGAATCCTTTGAAATTCCGTACCTTCTTTTGGAATATTTTTAAAGCTTTTAAAATCTCTCGAAATCCCTTTATATTCTTTGAGATTCCGTGAAATCTCTCAAAATCTTGTGGATCCCATAGAATACTGCATACCTCTTTGAAATCCCTCAAATCTCCTATTGTAATCTTTGAAATCCGTGGGAGTCTTTCGGAATCCCCTAAAATATTTGAAAATCCATGAGAATACCTTGGAATCCTTTGGAATTTCGTACCTTCTTATGGAATATTTTTGAAGCTTCCAAAATCTCTCGGAATCCTTTCATATTCTTTGAGATTCCGTGAATCTTTTTATTCCTGAATATCTCTGAAAATCGCTGTTAATCATTGAAGCTTTGTGGAATATTTTAAACTATTACTAGAACCCCTTAGATTCCTTTAGAACTAAATCGAATCGGTGGGAATGTTTCTGAATCTCTTGAATTTTCTTAAAATATCTTGAAACCTTTTAAAATCCATTGCATTTTCTCGAAATAACTTTGAATCTTCGAGCAACATTCAGTGACCCTCTGGAATCTATTAGATCTTTTGAAATCTTACATCTTATGAAATTCCTTTACATCTCCGAAATTTAAAATCCCCTTTTATCCTTCACCATTGAGGGAGACACTTTGGTATCTCTTGAAATCCTCTAAAATCCCGTGATCTCTTTTGGAATCTATTAAAATATCTTGTTGTCCTTTAAAATAATTTGTAATCCATAGCAAACCATCGGCATCCTTTAGAATCACTTGAAATTCAGTAAAATTCCCTGAAACATTTCTAAATCTTATGAAATCCTTGAAAACTTTCGGAAATCTCTATAATAAAATTAGTAAGAATTTCATGTCTCTTTGAAATACATTTTAATGCTTTTCTAGACCTTGAAATTCCTTAAAATCTCAAAAAATTTTCAAATCACTGGGAATCTTGTATAAGTTTTGAAATCTTATTCACGAAGAAAATTGATGTATTCAGTAGAAATATAAAATCTTTTTCCGGAGCAAAAGGGGGCATCGAAATCTTACAAATCCTTACAGTGGAGCGTGGACGGGGGGTCTAGAATAAAAAAATTATCCATACGTAATAAATGGACGTTCCCTTAATGTTTAATTCTTCAATTTAAGTATGTAACAATCTTCAAAATTTTTTTAACTTTATAATATTACAATATAAGGAAACATTGCTTTGAATTCTTTTTTTTCATTTTTTCATTTTATTTCCAGTGGAATTTGGAATCTTAGGATTGATATTTAGCGTTTAGTTCCAAATTTCAGATACGTAGATAAATTTTGAAAGCTGCCCAATAGAGTTTGTTCAATTTTAAACACATGTTATATTTAATTTCATTTTTCGGGGTTTTCCTGATCATTTCCTGGTTCCTCGGTCAAGTAGAAACCTTGGTAATTCTTCAAAATAAATCTATAAAAAATAAACCTTTTTCTTTTGTTTTAGGACATTTTATGGCTCCTTTTGCTGCCCATTCTTTCTGCAATCACATGGGCTTGCCTGATCTCTCAGAAATCGCAACCTACAAGGATCCTCTGAAAAAAACACTTCTTGTCTCATTATTTGTGATAGGACTCGTTTCTTGGTGTTTTCTTCTAACGCCGATGACCAATCCAGTCTTTTTCAGCAATAATCTATTCTGGCACAAACTCGTCTAAAAAATACTGCAAAAACGTTATTTTTATCTCTATGCCCGAGTTCAAATTTTTTTTTACAGTAATGAATCGTGAGAATTTGTTTTACTTGAATTTAAAAACTAAACATTTATCGTGACTGATTGATATTAATATCGCCATATAGTTTTTTTGTGTGTTTGCTCTAGCTAGAAAAGTACTTTACCAATTGACTGATTTTTGTTACCAACCTTTTTTTTCCTATTCTTAGTTCTCTTTCAGAGGGAAATTTTTCTAGGATATTTTAAGTAAGAATTTAAGAAGAAAATAATGTTCAATTAATTATTGAAAAATCACCGTTGTGCCTCTTGGTCGAATAGTTTCGATCATTAAAAATGCCAAGAAAAATTGCCATAACTTTGAATCGTTACGACTTCTTAGTGATAAAAATAACTCTAGTGTACAAATTTCGGATAGAAAGGGATTCAAATTTAGAAAATCAAAATAAAGTATTATTCAATCAATTTCATTACTCTCATTCAGTTCCATCCGAAATTTAATAGTTCCATGCTTCCATGTTGACAAAACTAGTCTTTATTGATAATATAATCAACTGCTATATTCTAGCTTTTAAGAATTTACGTTCAAAACGCTCTTAATATTTCAATATTTATTTAGAAATATGAATATATAAATTCCCTTGAATTTAGGATAATGTCTCAAGAAAAAAATCTAGAATCGACAATAAATTCCGATTGTTATCTATAATAGTTTCATAAATCTATCAGAATATGGTATAAAAATCTATATTACTGTTGAAATGGAAATTAAGTTTTTTATGTCAATTCGCAAAAAAATTGACGCCTTGATTTCCGTTCAAAAAATGAAAGTTGTACCTCTCAATTTTTAGGAAACTGCGCATTTATTGATAATTCAGATCACAGAGAGAACAATTATTACAACGTTACGATCCTTTTAAAATTTAAATATTTATCATCACACTTTCGAACGTAACAAAAATAGCCAAGTACTTATACCTAACAACGTTTATCACCAGGGATTTAATTCACTCCCTTTACAATGTTATCTAAAAATTACGTTACTAATAAAGCCTCGTAAGTGATTCAAAACATCAAAACAAAACCTTTACATTGTTTTTGAAAAAATAGAAAAGGAGAGTAAAATTAAGAACTATTAAAACCCAACAACTTCGCTAAGATAAAAAATTTAACTAAACTACATCTAATACGTAGTAGATAACATAATAACTCTTTTTAATTCTCTAATTTGGTCTCGAATACTTTCTAAGAAAACGATTTTTTTGCAAATGATGATGAAGAGACAATAAATAATTGAAGGTCTAACGGTCAAAAAGAGCTAAGCCACATTCGTTAAAGTAAAGTTTTGAGAAGAAGAAAAAATATTAACATTTTGAAATTACTTTAAAGCTCAAAGGCAAACTTTGGAAATTTGTTGCATAATGACAAAAACAGTTTCGCACTTTTTCAAAAAAGGCGACATTAGCAATTTATGGAAGATTCCAAAGATGCAAAAAAAAACAATTATTTTCGAAAATTTTTGATCGCCAGTCCTTCAATCGTGAAGTCCTCAAAAGTCTTCAGAACCTGGAACTAATTTCTTTGTGGATTCAGTTCAAGTCTTCAGTCATATTGGGAAGAACATCCTTCCATCATGGGTTTTAACTTATTTACATTTTGTTTTTATTAAAAATAAAGAAAGACGAGTGAAGAACAGAAGGCTTGGACACTTTTCTGTACACTTTTTCATTTTAGTCTTTTTAAGGCTTGGTTCAAGTTGAAGTGAAGAAAATTTCTAGTGCTTCATTTATCGTGTTTTAATAATACTTTTGTGATTTGAAAATTACCTTGAGTCATTTCTAATGAATTTAATTGCTTGGAATTACGTTTTTTCGGAGTTAAAAACAGGCTTCGGAGTTCAACATTTTTTTTACTCTTTTGATAATTTTCACAATAAAACTAATTTTTTCTTATTGTTTTAACATGGAAATTCAACGGTGTTAAGTTGATTTTCTTAATTTTTGAATACTTGAAAATTCAAGAAAACAGCGAATGATATAAGTTAAAAATGTTGTATGTCGATAATTTTGCAGGAAAATTTAAGAAACAAACAGTACAATCCGTAAACAAAAAATTTGAAGCGGTTTAGTTGAAATTGTTATCTGTCTTGTATAAAAAAAATTTTTTTTGGTTGAAAATTCGACTCTCTTGGCAAAATTTTTTTTCTCTTTAGTATGAAACTTCATCGCTTTTGGTGAAAATATTTTTGATTCCTCTTTTTTGTAGAAACATTCAACTGTTTGGTCGATAGCTCGTCTTTTCGGGTTGAAATTTCAAATTCGTCTCCTTTTTCGAATGTCTTTATTTTCAAATTATAATAAAAGTCTTGTTTGGTCGGAAATTCAACTAGTTGATTGAAAGTCAATTACTTCGTTGAAAATTTATTTTTTTTATTGGAAAATTAGTCTTTCAGGAAAGAATTTTGTTATTTAGTTTAAGATCTCTTCTGGGTGAAAATATTATTCTTTTGTTGTGATTTTGATTATTTCGTTCAAAATTTCACAATTTTGTTGAAAAGTTATCATCTCTCTTGGTCGAAAATTCGTCTCCTTAGTTGCAAGTTGGCAAAAATTTATTCTGAACATCTCTTTTGGTTATAAATGCAACTGTTTGATTGGAAATTAATTTGTTTTTGTTTTAAGTAGAACAACTTGAAAATTAAACTATTTCTTTGTTTTGAAAAGTCATCACGTTTGGTTGAAAATTCAACTATTTGGTTGGAAATTCAGTTTTTTGTTAAAAATCTATATTTTTTGGTGAAAATTGAGCTACTTAGAAGAAGATTTGTCGTTTTGGCTTGAAACTTTGAAAATTTCTCTGGAATTATTATTCTTTATTGCCAGGAAAATCTTTCTTGCTGGAAATTCAAATCTTCTCTTCAATTTAGTGTTATGGGTTCAAAACTTCATATCTATATGGGTAGCTTGTAACATCCTTTTTGGATCAAATTTTATTTTTTGCTCAAAAAAGAATTTGTTTTTGTTGAAACTTGAACTACTGGAGAATTCAACTTTTTGGTTGTAAATTTATGCATTTTTTTTGGAAATTTGTCGTCTTAAAGTTAAGAATTCATTTGTTTGATTACAAAGCAAATTTTTTTATGTTAAATTCACCTATTTGGTTACAAAAAAAAAAACATTTGTTTTGGCTAAAAATCTCATTCTGGGGTTAAGACTTTAATCATTCTTTGAAGAATTTGACAATTTGATTGAATAGTCATCCTTTTTGTCTTGAAATTCCTCTTTTTTGTTTGAAGTTCAATTGTTTTATTGAAAATTTGTCATCTTAGGTTGAAAATTCAACTATTTTAGTTGAAAATCAAAATGTTTTGGAAGTTGACTTTTTGGTTGATAATCCAATTGAAAAATTTAATTAATTCTTAAGAATTCGTCTTTTTCGTTAGATTTAACTTTTTTAAATAAAAAATAAGATTCTTTTTTTATTAGCTGCGAATTCGTGTATTTTTTTGTAAATTATATTTTTCAGTTGAAAATTCAATTACTTGGTTAAGAATTCTTCTATTTTGAAGGCAAATTGCAATATTTGTTTAGAAATGAACTCCTATCTTTCCGATTTAAAAGTGTGGGAAAAATTCCTGATAAATGGAATTTTTCTTTAGTGTGAAGTGTATTTTAGACCTCTTATCATTTATAGAACTAATTTCCAGCTGATCTATAAATGCTACTTTCTTAGTAATTTTTTATTTTTGAGGATACTTCCTTCTCCAGGAAGATACGTTTTGATACGTTTTTTTGTTTTAAAGTGCACTTCGAAGCCTGTACCAAATTCAGATTTAAAAAATCGACATTTTTCTAATGAATCCTCATTTCCAACATTTCGTACAAAAATCTAATTTATAAATATTTATATTCAGTAGCATTCAGAATTTGTTATTCAAATTGAATAATAAATAAGAAACCAAAACTTTCTTCATAAGAGAAATAAAAAAGACGTATTAATTCAATTAAGCGCTTGGCTTAATAGTATACAAAAAAAGTTGAATGGAGGCATCTAAGAACTTGAAAACCAAACCCTAATCTCAAAATTGAATTGCCTGATTTTACTTCTTTAATACTAGAATTACATCTTCGTTAGATATTTAGGGTCTTCCTGTTTCGAAAAAAGTCTGTATTCGGAGTGAAAAATTTGATCACTTCAGTACTTTTTGTGTAATACGATCTCGTTGGAATTAAAAAAACGTTCTAGATAGAAAGTATTGAAATTGGTCAATTTTTCACCGTGAATAAATACTTGATTCAAAAAAGCAGTATGCCCTAAATATTTAAAAAGAAATATTTTCTTCCAGTATTTATAGAGAAAAATGAGGCAATTCAATTTGATGATTGGAGCCTTGTTCCTTTTCTGGTTGAATTGATTATTAGTTTGTTTTTTTTCAGAATGGAAATTTGATCAGATCCAGGTTCTGACAAGTAGGAACTATTGGTATGGGAAATTATTGATAAATAAATAAATGCAAGATTAAAAGAATGCTAGAAGCATTCAGTAATAGAAATGATTAACATTTTTCATGGCTTTGAAGTCTTAAGTTTGGCTCGGACCAGGAGCTGGCTCCGCATTTTGAGATTGATTGAGGAATAGGACGTTGCTTGCCTTGATTCTAGGACCAGTTGCTGTCATGGAGGGACAAGGACTTATACAAGGTGTAGAACAATAGCTGTTGCTTAAATCACACTGATCTAAGAGTTTCCACAATTCTTCTGGCGTTGGTCCACCCGAAAATTCCTTATCTGAAATTGATATGTAGATTTTAAAGTGAAATTGGCATGGAAAGGTCGGAGCTTAACGAGTCATTAGTTAAGTTATACACTGAGGAGGGCACCAGTCTCCTGCAGTTTTGTCTGTAAGAAGGTAAAGAGCAAATTTAGTCCTGCGAACCGCTGAAATAGACTTTTCTTTTTTTAAATTAATTAAATAAATAAATTTGAACAAAATAATTTAGCTTTATTGAAGAAAAACTTGAATTCAAAGAAAACACCTTTAAGTGTAACCACAAAATTAATTCGCGATAGAATTCGTTAAAAAACCAATTAAAGTCTGTATAAAATATTTATTGAAAATCCTGTTCAATTCCTCGAAAAAAGCTAGAATAACCGTTTGAAAATATCTAAATGGAATTTGAATAAAATCCGAATGAAATCTGAATAAAGCCCAACTTATTGATGAACATTCAGAAAAATAGAACAAGTATAGAAGCTCCCACATTATC
>WSXT02106787.1:0-11297 GCA_011762715.2 Neuroterus valhalla
ACCTCAAAATGGACACTTTCGGACGATTTTCCGAATCTGGAATTTATCCGAAATTTGTCCGGAATTTTTAGCAGGGTAGAATGTCGACTGCAATGGCAACACTAATTGTGAATTTGATAAACAATTTGGGGTTTAAATTTCCATTGAGGTACGTAATTTAACATTACTGCATGATGTGATACCTCTAATATTAATGTTTCACTTGTTTAACAATAAACGACATTAAATACATACGGCAAATTTGCAAACAACTCGTCACTGGATTTTTCGGCCCTGGCCTACAATTTGCCCGAACGCATGCGCGAGCATCCATGCTAGTGCGCGAATTTCAAAAATTCTCCTGTTTTACATCTTTCTGAGTGCAGCCGTGAGAAGGGGGCTGCATTATTCAAATATATTTCAACATACAACAACTCTATGACCGGAATGAGATGGAACTTACTGTATATATGTATAGACCCCACATTTAGAGCGTCCTACATTGAATTCGAATATTAAATCGATCGAAAAAATTAAAAATAAAATTATTTCAAAAATTTTCTATCGAAAACATCACTTTTCAAAATTTTTCCCTCATTCTCAAGGTGTATTTGTGGTATTTATTTTAGGGTATCTTTCAAATCTCATTCTTCATACAATGCTGCGTCAAAATAGGAAATGAATTCGGAACAAAAGAAAAATGTATCATTTTTCGAAAAGTATCAACTGATATGTTGTTTGGTTGAATTTCTACAGTAAAAGTATTTGGTACGGGTTATTTTTTTGTTTTCATCCTAGAAATAATTGTATCTTCTTTCATTCTTCCTGATGCTCAATGGACAGTAACTGTGTTAAGAACAAAATTATTTACATTATAGAAACGGAAAGATAATCGATAGAAAGAAAAAATGCGATCGAGACTGCGAAAGCGAAGGGAAGTTTAGCTGGTGATTTCTGCAAAAAAATTTGATTAGATTATTTTTTATTGTCTTCAATTTTACCGTCTTTCTCTTAGAAAAATAAAGATGTCTAAAGTATAATTTTCAAAAAAATGCATTTTGGAGGATTCCAGAAAAACAACTGACATTTTGTCATTTTTTGAAATTCGGTGATTCCTTTTATATCAGTCTGAAACCAGAAACTGGACTTATTTTTGAAATTTTGCATGATTGAAATGGAATTAGTCGTCCCTCAAACTCAATAAAACTTTGAAGAGTGTGGTAATTTTAGACCGAAAATTTGCATGTTTACCAAGGCTGGCGTGTTGATAGCAGGTTTGACTTTGGAACTCCTCCAATTAGGCTAATCTTCTTAATTGACTTGACTTAATTATATAGCTTCATATTTATTTGAAGGCACACAACTTTTATTCAAGTGTGCAATTCCGGGTCATGTATTAGTGACTAAGTTGTAAGTGGTACCTCAACTTGCAAGTGACACGAGGAATAAAATTGGAATTACGAATAAAATTGAAATTACGAATAAAATTGAAATAACGACTTTCTCCAAACTCTATGAGAAAAAATCATCTCCAATTTAAGAATATAATTTGATCGTAGTCACTTTTTTTTTATTGACGAAGGCAAAATAACTATATTCTCAAATTGATATTTGGATTGATTGCCTGTTCCCAGTTTCTGTAAAAAAAAATATATTCAATCTTATAATATATGAGCGATATTTAACGCTTTGATTCATTTTAACATATTGGACGCTTCAATTGAAACATTTCTTCACTAACAAGAAAATTGCACATCATTTGGCTTCCGTCATAAATAAACCGTAGCAGAATTATTTAGTTGGTTAACCGAGCATTGGTTCAAGTTTCTCATTGACTATAAAATATTATCATTTTAAAACGATCGAATCAAAATTTTGTAACTTTCCCAATATTTGAATTCATTCTGCAATTTTTCTATAAAAGAACTACGAAGGTTCCAGATCCGACGTATGTTTGATATAAACGAAATAATCGAACTATTACAAGGAGTCAAAAAAGTCAAAGGCTTCCTTTTTATTGCGATTATTTTGAGTTTTGAAAATATGGAGAACTAATAAACTGAAGAAGAAAATTAGAGAACCTTAGTGAATATTCGATTATTACCTCTCATATTTTAATTTCATTTCGTTCAGCATTCCTTAAAATTGGAAGAAGATTGAGGAGAATTTCATACTTTATCAATTATTCTTTATAAACGGGCGAGCGAGCAAGAAAGTAAGTAAACTAACTTAAGAGAGGGGGAGGGGGGGGGAGCGTCCAAGCATCTCAACCTACTTACACTATTACATAACCATTACTTACAATTATTACAATTCGGAGTGCCTAAGTGACTTCCATTTTCATTTCCTTTTCCTTCCACTTCTCTTGTACCTCAACCTTTTCATTTTCAGAATCGCTCTTTCATTGTTTCTCATTCCCTCCTCTACCTCCTTCCGATTCCCTCATCCACTCCTCCCGCTGTCCTTCCTTCCCTAGAATCCTTAACACGTTTTCTTGACAGCTTCCTTTATCTTCCATTCCTCTCGGACATCCTCTTTTCATATGTTTCCATTTTTCTTCTTCCTACTCACTTTCTTTTCTCCTTTTCTTTTCAATACATCGCTTCCCTGATCACGTTCCCCAATCTGAACCTGGCTATTCTTGTCCATCATTTTTCCCCCAACCCATTTTCCAAATATATTGGTAGTCCTTCCTTTTTTATTATCTCATATCATTTATTATACTTTATTCCATTATCATCCCCCACTTTTTTTATAATTGACTCTCCTCTTCTTTTTTTTCTAGTTCTTCAAAGTTTACTCCAACTCCCTCTCCTTTATCTCTGTTTGTAAGGAACTCCATTCTTCCCATTTCGTAACTCAATCGCCCTTCCTCTGCCTTCTTCTACCTCCTTCATACATACATGCACTACCTTCCCGCCCCTTTACCCTCTTAGCTTTTCTTCGAATTTCCATGCCCTCTTTCCTGCTCTAGTACCTAATTTATCCCTTTGCGCTTCCCCTCCCACCATACATCCAGGTTTCCTCCGATTCACAGCTAGAGCCTACAGCAGATTATTATACAATCACATACTTCTTTTCCAATCTTTCTTTAACCTTCTTTTTCCCATTTCCCATCCCTGCTTTATTACCCCTGCCGCTGATTTAATCGTTCTCTTATATTTTCCTCATGATCTCCATTTGCTTGCAAGGTATATTCCAAATATTTGAACCCTTTTACTTCTTCTATCTTTACTACCTTCCAGCACCCAATCCATACTTTTTTCTTCCCCTCTCTTTCCTGAACCACATTATGTTAGTCTTTTCTACATACTATTTCAATTTCTTCCCATCTAAGTATTTCTCAACCCAGTGTTAAGACTCGCCATTTTCTCTTTATCCTCTGCCTCTATGTCTTTACTTTTCCTATCCTAACACTCATCCTTTTCTGCTCATTGCTTCTTTCAGATCTAAGATTAAGGTGTCAAGTGAAATTGAGCTCAGGGTTCATCCTTGCCTTACTCCTCTCACCAACCAGAAACTATTGCCTTCTTGATCTACTACCTGCACCCTGCTTTTTATCTCACGGAAGATCTCTGACACTCTATTTATCAGACCTCCCCTTACTTTTTTTTCACCTTCGCCGATTCTATCTCTTCCCAGAGGATCCACCGCGTTGGCATCAGCGTCACTGATCTATAGTTCTGTACCTTCTCTCCTTTGCCTTTTTCAAATATCGATCCCGCTTCCTCTCCTTTCCGTAGCTCTGGCCATCCCTCTCCTCTTCATACCTTATTGTACATTATCCATGCCCATTCCTTTAGTTCTTCCCCCCATATTCCCAGACTTCACTTTTAATTTCATCCAAATCGAAAGCTTCTCACTATTCCATTATCAAAATAACGTTTTTTGTTTCTTCTATTATTATGTCCTTTTCTCTTTCCTTCCCCTCTCGATTCCTCCCCTCCTTACTTTATTTTCTCGTACCCCTAGCATAGTTATAAAATACTTTTTCTATTCTATAATCTCAATATCCTGGTTTGCCCTTCCTTTCCTTCTTCTCTCTTTATTTACTACTTTCCAAACCTTATCTCCCGTTCAAACCTCCCCCGTCTCTTCTTGGAACTTTTAAACATCCTCCTCTGTTTTCTTATGATATATCCTAGCAAATTCTTTTTTGTTCTTCTATATTTATCTCCACTACTTGTCTATTTTCTCTATCTTCTTATCTCTCCTCTCACGTCCTTCTTTCTCTGTTTACCTTCCTCATACCATTTATTTCCATCCTCTCCATCGCTAACTTCTTTCTTGCTTGTTCCCTCCAATACTCTCTTGTTTTTTCCAAACAATATTTGCATCTCTCCATTTACATTTCCTCCATTTACTTTTCATTCTTTTTTCCATTTACTTTTAATTGCGCTTTTCCTTCTATTGATCAATTCCCTCTTCCTTTTCTTGACCTTCTCTGTTACCTTATCGTTCACTATCACATAGTGAATGACCGTTCCCTTTCTCATCCCGAGCGTGTATATTCACCATCCTCATTTCCCTCTATATGTCTGTTTATGATGAAACATCCCATTTCCTCCAAGCACCTTAACAATTTCTCCCCTTCCCCATTCAGAATCTTGTTTTGGGATATACTTCTTCGCTCTCCTCCCCATTCCCTCACTCCTCTATCTCCTGTTCTTGAATTAAAATCTCCTCCTGTGACAAGCCTAATCCCTTCTTTATTTTCTTCCATCAGATCTCCTATCTTCTGAGATTTCTCCTGCATGCCTTCGGTCACGTACACTCTCAATATCTCCCAACTCTTCCATTATTCCTCTTATCCCTTTGCCTTTTTATTACTCCTATTTTCATTTTGAAATAACTTAAACCTTCACGATCTGGAAAAGTCTTATTTCCAGAATCGTAATCTGAAATCATCCAATCAAGAACGTTGTGAACCATGAAATAATAAAATTTGAATTCTTATCATTTTGATATATTAATTTCTCCAAGGATTTTCAATTTCAAAATCGAAAATATACTTCGAAATCATCCATTTTTGAACTCTTTTGCTTAGAACTCATTCAACTCAAAATCCTTCTGATTTGAACTGTTTGATTCAGAGGCTTTTTATTTCAAATTTATAGAACTACATATCAAATCTTAGCTTCAGTTTCAATTGAGATGGAACGATTTTGGAAATGTGCTGCTTAACTTTGAATGATCGGAGAACACAAAAAAAGCAATTTGAGAGAATCAAAAGAATCTGTGTGACCCAATTCCATTGTGTTCAGAGGAAACTGCGAATACATCAAAATTGTTATTAGTAATAAATTGATTCCAAAGAATTGCATACTTTTCCAATTCCATATTATTTTATCTCACACTTCTGTATTTCTAAACTTTGAACAGTAAATCGAATCATCTTGAAATGTCAGGGAAAAAAAGCATTTCTGTAAACCAATTCGATAGTACGAACGGAATACATTGGAATATTTCATAAAACATTATATTGTAATACATTACTCTATATTATAATATTTCATTTATTTCTCTATATGGACGTTCATAGAGTAGGGATATCAGGTGATCTTGTTAGACAAAGATCAATTGACAAACACAATAATTGAACCTATTACAACTTTTTTTTTTTATTTCTCCCAGTACGTGGAGAGTGTACTGCGGCTTAAGGTTGAACTGGAGCGAGATTTAGTGTTTCCAGTGTGGTATAACTGTGCCCTATCTTTTAGCGTTGCATTTCAAACCCGCTGCCAACTGTACGCGATCAAAATTAAACGGATTTATTTGCCGTTTCCAAGCGAGTTTTTTATTATTTCATAAAGATATTGCGTTCTAAATTCATTAGGCCTATTTGGGCATTATATAACTGGATAAAATTCTCTAATATCGTTCCCATAAATATCGTCAATCATACACATAACTCTTGGCAACGTCGCTTTCGTTGTCTCTTTTCCTCTTATGCCTACCGCATCGTTCTCACTCAGACTCCTTGCTTGTATCGACACAGCACCGAGCGAGTGACATTAACCTGTAAAACGCGAAGAGCGAGTTTGACAGTTCTCATAACTTTGAAACTCATTCCGGAGAAAAAATTATTTAGATGGAAGAACAAGAACGTGAGTGGAGCAGTGTATTTGAAACGAAAAAGTTTGTCTGATCGATTGAAACGTAAGTGGGAGGATTTTAATGAAAAATCTGTCGGGGAAGCTCAAACTCCGAAAAAAGGCAGACTCGGGACTCGCTTGGTGAATCTCGACGTTTTGAGAGCTGGATTGAAGTGTAGAATATGCAACAACAATCTGTCTCTGGACGATATTTTCGAAGAACGAAAGATTGGAGGAGCCGATCAATACAAAATCGGATGTACAAATTGCTTTTGTTCCAATGATGTTTACACCAGCGATCATCGTAACGATGAGAACAGGCGGAAGCTTTTCAACGTAAACTGCAGGATCGCACTCGGTTTGTATAGCTATATTTATATGTTAAATCGAAGAGAAGAATATAATTTGAAAAAGAATAAAGGAAATTTTAATCACATTAAATAAAAAGGGGAAATCTTTTCAGGGTCAATTAACGCTGGCATGGGTTGTGCTCAAGTCAACAAATTTTTTGGCGATCTAAATGTACCAGTCATTGAAGAGCACACGTATAAACGTCACGAAAGAGTGGTCAGCCTTGCCATTGAAAAAGTTGCAAAAGGAAGCTGTCAAGATGTTGCACGATTAGAGAGAGAGCAGACTATCGATCAAACCGACACTATGGTCAAGATGATGTAAATATGATCATTTATTTCTCTCAAATAAAACGCTAGTTTGATTCGAGATAAATAAGAATTAAACGAATATCTGATCAATTGTGAATAACAATTAAATGATCCACATTAAATGTGAACGAACATAGTAAACCAAATCAAACGTGAAGAACGTCAATTGGGCAAGTATTATGTTTCTCCCCAATATTTGCCCAATAAATGTCAAATTAATGTTTCTGATTGGGCAATAAAGGACGTCAGTTGGAAAATTATTAGGCAAATATTGAATATGAAAATGATTTTTTACAACTAACTGCCTAATTACCGTCCTTAACAAGAAATTTGGTTTCCTGGTAAAGTTTATTTCCATCAATTATTTTACCATATGTAAATAATTGATGTATTATAAATAGTATTTCTCAATTTCTTTATCGTATCAGTTATTTACCACGTGTAATATGCATGAAATATTTTCAAATGTACAAATATTTTATGATGAAATCAATTTCAATCTGGCATATAATGCTAAGTAATTGAATTGCTTTATGGAAAAGTGTTTTAGTATAATTGCTTTTACTGCATGATTAATTGTATATAATAATTTGATATTACACTCTGAATGTTTGCCAATTATACCTATTTTATATTCTTTAACTGATAATGCTGGAATATGGAGAATGCATTTAATCGTCTTTAATTTACGAAAGGAGAATTGTATTCAATTCAAATGTCCTTTGATGGAAATGCTTTTAGAAAATATTATTGGTATAAATTATTGTAAATGTAAATTTGGCGACGAACATCAAGTGTGTACAACTTTCATATGATACTTGCGTTCTTGAATCAAACATGTATGCATAATATGTTAGACTTATTTCCAAACCGCAAGAATGAATGTGTTCCTTTCCTAATTCCTCTTTTCCTTTCCTGCAGACCTCAAAACCTTGGCAAGAGTTTCCTTTTACCCGAAATGAAAGAAAATAACCAGAACGGTGACAACCCAAGATTATATGAAGAACCTATTTTTCCTTCATCCTTACTACGTCCAAAAATGTTTGACACAAGTTTCGACAACGCAGCTCGAAATCTTGGTATCGGAGCCTGGGTGGAAATTCGACCCTCACAGACTATTCCCATTTTTTCCCTTAACAGGCGCCTTCGAATCCATTCCGACGATACCAAGCCAACGGCTCTCGGTTATAAAGGTCGTGTGCGAATAGCAGTTTCTTACGACATGGCCTGGTTTAAACGTGGTGCAGGTCGTAGATATGATAGTTTGAGTGGTTATGGTTGTTTGTTCGGATATTTCACTAAAAAGATCATCGATTACGGATCTTTGAATCGAAAATGCAAAAAATGTTATTTGGGGCATCCACCCACAGATCATGATTGTCGTCGTAATTTCGCTGGGGTTGCAAAGGGAATGGAAAGCGTTTCAGCTGCGAGTCTCACATGTAATAGCGACGTTTTAAGAGAATCAAATTTAGAGGTCAGTATTTTTATTGGCGATGACGACGCATCATCGATTTCAAAAGTTCGTGAGACTTCCTCGCACCCTGTCGTAAAATTCTCAGATTCTAATCACACTGGAAAGGGATTAACGAATCAGCTGTATAAGTTGAAACCAAAGCACAAAGAGCTAACGACTAAAGCTATTAATTATCTAAAGCTATGTTCTCCCTATGCGATTGCACGAAACGTTGGGCAGGTTGATTCTCTAATACAGTCAATCAAAGCGATTCCTCTACATGCTTACAATCAGCTCGACTGCTGCACGTCCTGGTGTCGTTAGATCACTGAAAAAGATGCGTACGAACACAAGACTATTCCGGGCGGATTTAAAGATCAGGCACTTTTTGAGAGTCTCGTAAAATTATTCAACTCGATCGCGGAAAAATGTGACAAATCTGCGTATGGATTGAGTGAGTCTGGTGATTTTCGAGTAGCTGCATCAGTTTGCAGTGTCAATATTGGACCCTCTTTCACCAAAAAAGTTGGAACTGTTTTGAATGTATCTCCAAGCACCCGGAGCTCCGAGAAATTTTTCAATAACATGAAATTGCGAAAAGAGCGTAAGGGAGAAAAAATTAGAACAAAGGAATTCAAAACGCGCCGCCGTTTACTGCAGAATAACCGAAATGCTTTGAAATATCGGCTTGAGCAAGAAGAAGGGGATTCTCATAATCCTGGAATGGGATTTATCGATCAAGATTTTGTCAATGAATCCCCGTCTTCTACTCCATCAGTCGCAACATCAAGTCAACATCAGGATTCAATCAAATTACCGTACAGTGTCGGAAAATTTGTGGTATTTGACATTAAAACGACGGGTTTGACCGCAGATGCAGAAATTGTGCAAATCGGAGCGATTTGCGATACCAATTCTTTCAGTATTTGCATCAAGCCATCAAAACAAGTAGCTGCAAGTACTTCTGCAAAAAATTTGTTGAAAAAAATCGGTGGTGAATTGTTTTTTGCAGGCAAAAAAGTAGCATCCAAAACACTTCGTTGTGCTCTCACTCGTTTCAGACAATTTCTTGCAGACTGCAACCCGCCGTGTATTCTTGTTGCTCACAACTGTACATTCGATAAAGTGCGTCTGATAAAAAATATCACGTCTGTAGGAATGTATGACGACTTTGAGCCAATGATTGATGGGTTTGTCGATACGCTCAAAGTTTTCCGAGACGTCTTACCGGAACGATGCAAATACAATTTAGAGGCACTAGCACATGACTCGGGTGTGAATACTACTGGCGCTCATAACGCATTAGTCGACGTACAAATGTTGTGCAATTTGCTTGAAACTCATCGAATCCTCGAATCGAAATTGCTCGAGTGCAAGCAAACTTTAGCTGAATATATGAAAATTGTATCCGCAGAAAAAGATCTAGCTCCCATTGCTCCGATTGTTTGTAGAGATACGAAGAACAAATTCATCCATGCTGGTTTGACAATGGGAACTCTGAAAATTGCTTTTGTAATGAATGACCATTAGGAAATTGCTGATTTGTTGTCAGAGAAGAGAAATGGTAGAGTGCGCGTTAGCAAATCGAAAAAAGTTATTCAAAAAGTAGTTGATCTCCCACAAAAGATCACCTAATGATGGTTTTCAATTCAATGAGCGAAAATCGTAGTTTATAATAAAGATCTAATTTTGTATTCGGCAATATTTGGAATTTCGTTCCTAATAACAGAGGTTTCAAGCAATATTCACTCGCTTTCCTGACAACAATACAAAAGTAGTTAATCTCTCGCAAAATATAACGCAACGATGGTATTCACTTCCATAACCAGAAAATTAGTTTTTTGTTTTAGTTCTTATTTTGTGTTTGGCAAATTTTGAGTTTTGTATTAAAGACTTGAAATTTTATGTTATGTTTACTTACTTTTTCGATAATAATTTAAAAAGTAGTTTACCTCTTGCAAAAGATAACCTGACGATGGTATTGAATCCGATTACCGGGAATTTTGATTTATCATTTAGATCTAATTATGTTTTCGGCAAATTTTGGTTTTCGTACTAAAAAATAGAAATTTCATGTTATGTTCACTCACTTTTCCGATAACAATACAAAAGTAATTTATCTCTAGCAAAAGACAACCTAATGATGGTATTATATCCGATAATCGGAAATTTTAATCTGTCTTTTAGATCTAATTATGTTTTCGGCAAATTTTGAATTTGGTATTAAAGACTTGAAATTTCATGTTATGTTTACCTAATTTTCCGGTAATAATTTAAAAAGTAGTTTATCTTTTGCAAAAGACAACCTAAAGATGGTATCAAATCCGATAATCGGAAATTTCAATTTATCATTTAGATCTAATTATGTTTTCGGCAAATTTTGGATAACGTACCAAAAACTAGAAATTTTATGTTATCTTCACTCTATTTTCCGATAACAATACAAAAGTAGTTGATCTCTCACAAAATACAACGCAATGATGGTTTTCAATTCCATAACCAGAAACTTTGATTTGTATTTTAGTTTTAATTTTGTATTCGACAAATTTTGAATTTGGTATTAAAGACTTGAAATTTCATGTTATGTTTACTTACTTTTCCGATGATAATTTAGAAAGTAGTTTATCTCTTGCAAAAGATAATCTGAAGATGTTATTGAATCCGATAACCGGAAATTTCAATTCATCATTTAGATCTAATCATGTTTTCGGAAAATTTTGCATTTCGTAACAAAAGCTAGAAATTTTATGCAATATTTACTCGCTGTCCCGCCGAAAATGCATTATTATAATGTTAACAAGGATTGAATAAAGACACGATGTGAAATTACAAATATTTTAACCAACAAAATATTATTTTCTCTGCTTTTGACTCGAAAAATATAATGAATTTATGATGACAAAACACTCTAACCTCCGAAAGGAAGTTCGAAATTCGAATGGAGACTGAAAAGAAAATAGGCGCTTAGCAGTGAAAGCGACGTTGCCATGATTCTCGCGCACAAGTGTCGAATTTCCTGAATTCCTCAAGTAAATCCCGTGTAATTTTTCTCCTGTCGACATAATCATCCTGAAACTTTGCGTACTACATTTAGAAGGCATACTT
>WSXT02106798.1:0-11297 GCA_011762715.2 Neuroterus valhalla
ATGTATTTCTTCAGTGTTAAATTTGGGTATTTTATTTCTGAATTCTGAATAGAAATGCAACTGCTTGATTGCAAATTCAACTATTCAATTGGGGATAATTTTTTCAACTTTTTGAAATTGATCTTTCCTGATCGAAAATTCCAAAATTTTGTTAAAAATTACCGGTTTTGGTTGAAAATCCAAATGCTTTGTCGGAAACTTGTCTTTCCCAAATCTGGAACTAAATAGTTTATATCAACTATTTTCTAAAAAGAAAGAAAATTCTGCATTCAGGTGTCAGAACTAGAGAACGTGAAAAATTGGAAATTTTTTTACTATGTCATATTAATTATTTGTACTGAATTTTCCTTAATATTATGACATCTACAATCTTTTGAAAGCAAAAACAATTGTTCAAGGTTATCTTATTTAAATCTTCAACAAATTTATGATTCTTATAACAATTTGGCCACTAATGAATCATTCATTCATTCAACCAGTCCAAAAGGAACAATCCCATTGAGATTATTTTACCAGAGAAAAATAATTTATTTTGTTGGAAATTCGTATTTCTTGTTGGAACATTATCCTTCTTGTTGCTAGAAAATTGATTTTCTTGGTTCAAATTTGAAGTATTTATTCTAAAATTCGTCTTTCTTGGTTCAAAATTAATCGTTTTAGGTCACATTAAGTTATTTTGTTGAAAGTTTGAAGCATCAGTTAAAAATTCAACTATCTTGTTAGAATCATTTTCGTTTGTTTCGAAAATTCGACTTTTCCGTTGAAACCTTGTCCGTTCAGATTGAAAATTCATCTCTCTTGAAATTCCGTCTTATTATATTGCAAATTTGAATCTTTGGTTCAAAGTTCAACTTCACGTTGAAAATTCATCTTTTTCATGAAATGTTTGTAAGCCAACGGCTACGTTACTTCCGGGGGGGAGAGGCTGAACCATATTTGTCAACGAGGGGAGACAGGGGGTGAAAAAAGGCCTTAAATTAGTAAAATTTCTTTCAGTAACAGTAACAATGAAAATCGTTATTTTTTGATTAACTGTTGAAAGTAGTTAAAAAATTGAAGAACACACATTTTAGCGTGAGTCTGAATTTGAAATTCTTCCGTCTCTTTCTGATGTCTCTCTTTCCATTAGCACCTGTATACGTACCTATGGTTTGTACATGGTTCGTATCTATGGCTCGCTTCTTACTGTTGAGTTTGACTATACAGGCCCGCGCTCGACTCGAGCGAACAATAGGTGATCCAAAGAGCAGGTAAAGGGCTAGATGGGAAACCATGAGGTAGCTTCAAGCCATACTTTGTTAAGCATAAGATAAAAATAAATTATTACGTAAAAATGTCTTTCCTTCTGGAATAATTCGAAGAATCATTGCTGTGCTTCTCTGTTTTCTCATTATTTTATGAAAACTTGAGAAGGGTGACAAAAATAAGGGGGGTGCCAAAAATTTTCCTCTTTCCCTAGTATACTGTATTTAAATAATCTTTCTGTTCGATAAATGGCCGTTTGATCTCAATTTTTGTGTTAATTTAAAATCCATTATTCTTTTGAAATTGAAAAGAAAGTCGAGTCGAATAATTATAACGTTACTACGGGTATATTAAAAATGCAATTATCTGAAGAATTTATTTAAAAAACCATACAATTTTTGGCACCCTGAAGACATAGATGAATTTCGTAATTGAAAAAAATGATAAGGCATCGTTCAGCATAAGATAAATTCACATTATCACGTGAAAATATCTACCCTTTCTAAATAAATCAGAAACTCATTCCTATGTATTCCTGTTCCCTCATTATTTTATAAATATTATATATTGTTGTATTTATACAGTCTTCTTCATTGACATATCTAAAATAAATCTGCATCCTTGGGTACGCAAGAGATTGGAATCCATCGATTAAACTCTCTTCGAATCTGACGTCCCCTTTTCTGCTATATTTATTATTAAGCTTCATTTAATTGAAATGCCTTGGGGGAAAACGAGATCGACATGTTGATGCGGGTGTCAACTAGTGATACGTGGTGAAGAAACTATTCCAATAAGGGCAGACAAGCTGCTGGCACCCAGTCCCTTCATCTTGCATTAGTACCAACAGGGGTGAATTTTCTGAAATTCTTCTTCCTGGATCTGAGTGAATGGAAGTCAGACCGAAGTACTGCTATCACTCATAACGAGGAAACATAAAAGAAAAGGACTGGAGTTTTCCTTCAAATGTATATATACATTTTTGTTTTTTCACTTTACTCCTTCTTAATGTTATCAATGGTATATTAGCAGGAAGTACTCTGAGAAACCTCGAAAGGACACGAATTTTGGTAAAAAATCCTGGAAAACCTCAAATTAAATAATTCAGAATAAAAATACAATATCTCAACTAAATCTTGATATCATTTAAAATTAAAAAATTTCAAAATAAAGTGCTTGCGAATAAGCGATTTTACTAACGGTCAAGAGTGACAAATAATATACATTCAAGTTTTTCAATACTAAATAATTGTACAGAAACATGTTGAAACAAATCTGCAGCATACCTGCAAATCTGAAAAAAATTTATTTCCAAACGTTTTTGCATTTTGCATTGGAAATTTATCTTTGGAAGCTCAAGTATTTTCATTAATTGAAAACTCAAAGCAGGCAATTTTCAAAATATTCAAACCTTTTGTCCTGCTAATTGTCCTGCTTGGTGATATTTTATAGTTTTCGATGCCACGGTTGGAGTCGCACTTGCGAGAAAACCTCAGAAATTAGAATTGAATGAGTGCAGGTTCTTTTGACATCTTATTACAATTATTATATATTATCATTTTACTCTTGTAAAGTCTCTGTTAGAAAATTTTCATCTCTTGAAATCTTTGAAAAGTTTTAGAAACCATCAGAACCTTCGAAATATTGTGAAATCTTTTTAATCATTGTGAACTCATTATCAGTTTCAATCTTAACAATCTTCTAAAATCTTTGAAACATCGTGCAGACTTCGAAATTATTGTGAAATGTTCAGAATCTTCGTAAAATCTTTTAAAGCTTTGAAATCCTGGAAATCTTCTGGAATCTTGAAATTTCTTAAAACCTTTGGAGTTGAAATCACTGTGATATTTATGTGAAATCATTGAAATCTTTGTGAAAGTTCTTGTGAAATATTTGTGAAATGTTTTGGAATGTTTAAATTGTTGTAATCATTAGAACCTTTCAAAAAATTTTTAATATTTTCAATTTCCATGCTATGTCTGCAAAATCTAAAAAAAAAAATAATTTGAAACATTTTGGAATGAGTGTGCAAATTTCGTGAGATCATTAAAACCTTGGATATTGTTGTGAAATGTTTTTATTCTTTGTGAGCTCTTCATAAATTTCAATCTTATAAATATCTCCAGAAATCTTTTCAATCATTGTGCAATCTTTGGAATAATTGTGAAATGTTCAAAATATTTGTGAAATCTTTCGAATATTTTGAAATTCTAAAAAGCTTTTGAAATCTTGAGATTTTATTAAACCTTCAGAGTTGTATCAATGTGGAATTCATGTGAAATCATTGAAATCTTTGTAAAATTTGTGAAATCTTCTGGCATTTTCAAAATCTTGTAAATTATTTTCAAATGGAACCTTAAGAGATATTTGTTAAATCATTTTAGGTTATCTGAAATATTTTGACATTTTTTATATCTTGAAATTTTTTTCAGTATTTGAAACCATCAAAATCATTGTTAATCTTTCTGAAATATTTCAAGAATCGTTGAAATTTATTCTGAAATAATCAAAATGTCTTTAAAAACCTTCTAAATCATTTAAAATATTTCAAGTTTTCGCTAAATCTTCCAAAAATCGTCTGAAACATTTTGGAATCATTACAAAATTTTGTAGAATCTTTTCCGAATCTTTCAACTTATCTGAAATCTTTTGCACTTTCTGGTATCTTGAAATTTCTTTAAATGTTTGGAACCATTTGAATCATTGTGAAATCTTCGTAAAATCATTAAAATATTCGTGAATTCTTCGTGAAACCATAAATTATTGTAAAATTTTTTTGAATAATTTATTTCTATTACAGTCTAGCGTGAAATCTTAACAAACTCTTTTAAACCTTTTGAGTCATTTCTAAATATTTGAAATTTTCACGAAATCTTCAATAAATCTTCTAAAACATTTTGGAACCGATGTGACAATTTTCGAAAATTATTAAAATTTTCGTAAAATCTTTCGAAAATTTGGTAAAATCTTCCTAGAATATCTTTGATCTTTTGAAATTTTTGAGATCTTCAGAATCTTGAGAGATGTTTTAAATCCTCAGAAATTTCTGTAAAATCTTTGCTTTGCGCAGGGCCGTAGAGACAATATCCGGGCCCGGGGGTAACCATACACGGCCCTCTCCACCGGGCCCCCCACGAAAATTGTAAAATTAGGATTTTGTGAAGGATTGAAACTGCGGGCCCGGGGGGAATCCCCCCCTTTCCCCTCCCCTCTCGTCAGGCCTGGCTTTGCGAAATCTGGTGAATTATATGAAATATTTGTAAATGTTAGAAATCTTGAAATTTTTTTGAAATCTTGAAGACTATTGAAATGTGGAATGTTTTGTAATCTTTGTGAGCACTTAATGAATTTCAATCTTTTAAATATCTCCAGAAATTTTTTCAGTCATTATGCAATCTTTGGAATAATTGTGAAATGTTCAAAATCTTTGTGAAATCTTTCAAACGTTTTGAAATCCTGAAAAGCTTTCAAAATCTTCAGATTCGATTGAACCTTCAGAGTTGAAGTACTGGGGAATTCATGTGCAATCATTGGAATCTTTGTAAAATCTGTGAAATCTTCTGGATCTTCCAAATCTTCCAAATAATTTTGAAGTCTCCGGAATCTTAAGAGGTTTTTGTGAAATCTTTTCGAAATATTTCAAATCATCTGAAATATTTTGAAATTTCTTATATTTAGAAATTTCTTGAAATCTTTGAAACCATCAAAATCGTCGGTAAATATTTGTGAGATCTTTTCAATGTATGTGAGATCATTCAAATTATTGTGAATTTTTCTGAAATGTTTCATATTTGTGGAAAGCTATTGTGAAATCATAAAAAAATCTTTTAAACCTCTTGAATGTTTTGAAATATTTCCAATTTTCGCAAAATCTTCTGAAACTATTTGGATTCATTTAAAAAAATTTTTAAAGTCTTCCACAAATCTTTTAACTCATCTGAAATGTTTTGCGATTTTTGATATTTTCAAATTTCCTAAAATTTTGGGAACCATTGGAATTATTGTGAAACCTTCGTAAAATCATTTAAATATTCGTAATATCTTCGTGAAACCATTTTAATTATTGTGGAATTCTTTCAAATAATTTATTTCCATTGAAATCGTTTGTAAAATCTTAACAAAATCTATCAAACCTTTTGAGTCATTTCTAAATATTTGAAATTTCCGCGAAATCTTCCAAAAATCTTCTAAAAAATTTTGAAACCATTGTTGAAATTTTCGGGAATTACTGAAATCTTCGTAAAATCTTTCGAAATTTTGGTAAAATCTTCCTGGAATATTTTTGATCTTTTGGAATCTTCGAAATCTTCAAAATCTTCTGAAATATTTGTAATCTTCTAAATCCTCAGAAATTTCTGTATAATCTTTGCGAAATCTTGTGAATTATATCAAATATTTCAAAATGTTGAAAATGTTGAAATATTTTGAAATCGTTAAGACTATTGAAAGTATTTTAAGATCTTTGTGGAATCGTTCTAATAATTTTTTAATTTTTTGGTATCTTCGTGAAATTTTTGTAAAATCTTCACGAAATCTTCAATATCTTCTAAATTATTTTCAAATTTCAGAAATCGTTCAAGATTAAGAATTTTCGTGAAATCTTTCAAATCTTCTTAGATATCTTGAAATCATTACCCGTAAGCCGACTGGTTAACACCTCATTTAATCAAAATTCAAATTTCTCTGTTGGAGAACTTCTAAAATCTAGAATGGTACAAGCAGTGACATCTAGGGTCTACATCCCGCATCTTCCTTGAAAGAATTCGACGCCGAGGGTAAGGGACCCACCAGGTTCAGCTGGTAAGACCCTAGTAAAAAACCACTTGAGAACATGTGATATAGTCAAAGAAAGTTAAGGGAAATCGTGAGAAGACAACAACTTACATTTATATTATTTATTTGAGTTGAAATTTTGCGAAAAATAGTTTTTTTTTAATTAAAAGTGGGAGCTTATTCTAATCTCTTCGGAAATAATTTTTGCGAAATTCTTACTTATTTTAAGTACACAAACGTATATTATTATCTTTTCATGCTTTTCCAAAACTTTCAGATCGATATTTGATTTACAATTACTTGGTACAACCAAAGATATTTACAACCAAAGATGGTACAACAAGAAAAAGAGGTCGGCAATGTAGGAGTTTGACTGTTTCACATGACCAATATCTTTGCCCAAACTTAGAACTAGAGACGTGGTTACAGTGGTTACACTTACCCGATTCTGGAGATAATTATTACTTTATCGAAATTTTTTTCATCAATTTGGAAATTATTTAAAATACAGATCATACAAACGTTCCATAGTACCTTTTATATAATTTTTTAGACGTTTAGACCTTTTACTCGATACTGAATTCGTGTGGACGTAAATTTTTGTGCAAAAAGATGTCGGTAAGGTAGGAATCGGGTATGTACAGAGGAGAGTCGATTCACCTACTAACCAATGGTAAATCAAAAAGCCTAAGAGGATACAAATATCTAACTTTTTAGGTAAAGGCAAAGAGAAATTCCACTCAATCCCCCTTAACCAAACAAAGGGACAACGGGCGGCTGCAGGGATCACATCACAGCCTTGATATTTGAGATTCGCAAGACTATCACATTAGACTGCATTCAACAGAGTGATCAGCGCTCCAGGCACAGATGGTTCTGATTCTGAATAGGATAGGAGAAAAAATACATTCTTGGGGGCGTTTTAGCACGAACATTATGTACGTGCAGTTCTACGTTTGGCAAAAGTTTTTTCCTTGTGATTCGTGATGGTGTATTTCAAGCTAGATTCAACTCACCAAACCCTCACCTCCTGGTGTTCAAGATTTCCTCCTTCTGACGCAAATATCGTAAATACTACTTATACTAGTCGGAGGGTTGTGTGCCCCTCAACAGGAACTGCTGTGCAACTCGTATTTCAACAATGTCCCATCATCGCTAAAATATATTCATTCAAGAATAGTTATACTCAATAAGCCATGGGCACTGTAAACGGAGAACTCGAGATCAAGTATCAAAAGATTGCTACAGAATACTCTAAGGTGAGTATAAAAATATTCAATCACTTTATTATTATTATTTTTTTTTTTTTCTAGTGTCAGTCACATTGAACAGATAACTACCGGAATTGTTTCTAATCCTACCCTGAGTTATTCTTTTTCTAATTTGTCATGATGACATTTCAACCTAACCTTCAATAATTATATAAGATGACTTATTCTTTCAGACTGCCGCAACTTTTGAATGCACACTAGGGTGCCTTATGAAATCTTTTTCTTAATTTTTCAAAACCTTGCATCAGAAATTTCTTTCTTTTGGTAAAAAGATAATCCCTTATGTATGTCAGATGTAGAAAACAAAATTTAGATGTCGCTGTAGAGGTTTTCATGTCAAAAACTCGATTTTCTTGTTTTTCATTCTCATAGTATTTGACCTATCCCAGATTGTATAAAATTATACAATTTTCATAAAATTGATCCTAAACCAATTTTAACAAATTATGAAACTTTCAGAAAATATTGCTTACTTTACTGGAAACAATTCTTACAATTGTGAACAAGAATTAGAGCAATTCAAATATTTGGTTTCGAAAAATTTAAAATCTGGTCAATTCTGCTGTTCTTTGGCATCAATTTGATTGCACTAGTAATAATCTTGACGAGTTTGCACTTTTTTGTAAGCACCATAAGGTTCGTTGTAAGAGATTTTTTGTTTCTTTACTCCGGTTTTTTCTAAATTGGATGGGTTCAATTATTAAAA
Organism: Neuroterus valhalla; assembly: GCA_011762715.2. Lineage (NCBI taxonomy): Eukaryota > Metazoa > Arthropoda > Insecta > Hymenoptera > Cynipidae > Neuroterus > Neuroterus valhalla. The sequence continues at coordinate 7,996 of WSXT02106798.1, forward strand.
GTTCAGAAATACATTTTTAAACTATTTTATCAATTGCATGAATATGTTTTAAGATTAAATAATTCGTAAATTGAAAGTGTTTCAACTCAAACTATTTTGCATTCAAAGTTCTCAGAATGATACTACAATTTTGTTATTTCTCAGTTCATTTTCTCTCAAATGGAATAAACCCTAATCGAAAAATTAAAGAATTTGATATAGAATGAAAAATTTGAATATCGGAAAACAGTGCAATTTTCAATCAAAATTATTTGAAGTTTTGTAATTTGGAATTAAAAAGATTGAAAAGATTTGAAAGCTTATAAATTTGAAGTGTTCAGAATTAAATGGATTCAGATCAAATATTCAAAAATTTCAAACAACAATTACTCTCAGTTGATTCATTCCAAATTGGAGGGAGTTTGAAGTGAATGAGTTCTAAACGAGAGAGTTGAGAAATAAATCATTTCGAAATCGAAAGGGTTCGAAATTTAACATTTTTGCAGAGGGTGTAATTTCAAAATGACAGGAATTAGAGTTAAATCTTTTCTAATTCAAGCGATCGATTCCAGATTAAAATTCTGGAAATAGGACATTTTTAAATGAAGTAGGTTCAGATTATTTCGGATTTATGAAGTGTTCAAACAGTAACAAGTTGCAGCTGAAAGCGTTTAAAGTTTGAGAAAGTGAACATACAATTTAAATTATTTCAGATAAAAATTGAAGTATTTGAACTGAAAAATTGTCAAAATCTAAAATATTTGGATAAAACATGAAGTTCTGGAGAATTTTGGATAGAAAAACTTTAAATATTTAATAATTTAGGATTGGAAATTCAAGAAAAATGACAGTCTCAAATTGGATGGATCTCAAAAGAAATAATGCCCGAATTAAAAACGTTCACAATTAAATAATTTTATATTAAAATTGAGGTAATAGGACAATCGAAAATAAAAAGGATTTCAAACGTTATCATTTCTGACCAAACGCGTTATAAATAGAATAACCGAACATTGAAAGTGTTCGAAATAGAACAAAAAAATGAAAAGCCCTCAAAATTAGAATAATTTAAGATTCATCAAATGTTTGGAATCATAGAATGTTCACTTTAAGATTCGAACATAGGACAATAAGCATTCAAAGGCCTTCAATTTGGAATTGAATAGGTTTGAATCGATGTATGTCAAAGATAAACATTTCTGAATTGAGCTCTGAGTTATAACATTTCAAATTGAAAGTAATTTGAATTTTATCATTTTCAGATAAAAGATTTGGAATAAACATTTTTGAAGGGAAAGCTTTGAGAATTAGAATAATTCTAAATTGATCCAATATTTGAAATTAAACAATTTCCAGTTCAAACCTTGAAACAGAACAATTTCATGTTTCAAGTAAATAAAAGGTCATCATTTTCAGATGAGCATTCGAACTCTTCCATTTTGGAATTTGGAGTTAAAAAAGTTTGAATTGAAGAATATCGACATTTAGCTTTTTCTTTTTTACATTCTCATCAGAGGTGTAAAATTGTTTAAAATTTGACTCCCCCGGTTTTTGTCAAATGTCCACGTTTTGAGACCCACTAAACCCGAAAAACATATTTTTACGAATGTCTGTATGTATGTCTGTATGTCTGTCTGTGAGCACGATAACTTTCGAAAAAACTAATCGATTTGATTGGCCTTTGGTACACTCTTTCAGTGTCAGAAACTGGAGGTCAAGTTCGTTAGCCAGCTATTTTGGATCAAAAATAAAGGAGGGGGAGCATTTTGAAAATTTTTGAGACCATTTTTTTTTGAAGACTTGATAATTGTAAGTTCAGCTTCCTGTAGAGAGTAATAAGTCGAAAAATTTATTTCCATTATGTTTTTTGATGAGGATAAAATTGTCAGAGTCATGGCATTTTCAAAATTCGAAAATGTTAACAAGAATGAGAATTTTTATAGCTAAACAACGAAAGATATGAAAAAAAAATGTTTATTTTTGGAAGACCTATAAGATGGACTTCAGAACTTTTTGAATTTTCTCAAAAAATCGAAAATTCCAATTTCGATTGCACAAAAAATAATGGAAAATAATCTGTGAACTCCATAAATTTCGAAAGGATGATGATATTCGAATGTACTTTGGCACCCATTTAGAGGGAACAAAAATACAAGTCGAGTTCGTGAACCAGCTGTTTTGGATCAAAAATGAAAGAGGGGGAACATTTTGAAAAAATTTTTAGACTTTTTTCCAAGACTCAGAAATTTCAAGTACAGTTTCTTGTAGTAGGTAGGAGGTAAATAATTTATCCTCATGGTTTTTTTTTTTTTTTAACAAAATTGTCAGAGTTATGGCATTTTCAACATTCGAAAATGTAAAAAAAAAGTTTATGTAGCTAAACAACGAAAGATATGGAAAAAAAGTATAGAAGAAAAAATGTTTCTTTTTGGAAGCCCCATAAGATGGACTCCACAACTTTTTAAATTTTGGCATAAAATCGAAAATTCCAATTTTCATCGCAAAAAAATAATGAAAAATAATCTGTGAACTTGATAACTTGTGGAAGAATGATCATATTCATGATTTTTTTTATAAAAACCAAATTGTCAGAGTTGTGGCATTTTCAAAATTCAAACATATAAACGAAAATGAGAGTTTTTAGCCAAACAACGCAAGATATGAAAAAAAGTCTAAAGGAAGAAAATGTTTCTTTTTGAAAGCCCTCAAGGATGATCTTTAAAATTTTCCGAGTTTTTTCAAAAAATCAAAAATTCGAATTTTCGTCGCACAAAAAATAATGAAAAATAGAAAGATTCCTTTTTTGGTCAAACTATGTGGAGTACGCGAAAATATAAAGGAATTAACATTGTACACCAAAAAAAGATCTACAAATTTGGTGACATTAATAACTTTATGATAGGACAAGTAGTTTTTGCTTCATTTATAAAAAAGCATATTAAACATGAAAAAATGAACTTTTGGACAATTGACGCAAGAATAGAAAAAATCAAATAGACGCAAGTTCATTACCAGGAAAATATCTTTATGTGTTATCAACTTCTTCAACAGGATATGTGTTTTTCATTTCAATCAGAAAAAATAATTATAAAAATGAAATAATAAAATTTTGAAAAAATTACTAATGCTAACACAGAAGTTGATAGAGAAATGTTGTTCACCCGAAAAATATGTGTAAATTTGTTATAATTTTTCCCATTGGACACATAGTTTTTGTTTGAATCGTAAAAAATTAAATTATAAATTAAAAAATTGAATTTCTAGAAAAACTACACAACATGTGAAAAAAATTAGGCAACAAAACTTCTCCACCGTTTTGGACA
>WSXT02106809.1:0-11296 GCA_011762715.2 Neuroterus valhalla
TCCTTCCGCCATCTGATGTATAAATATGTCAATAATGAAGTAGTGTACTCGAAAGCGCGAAAAAAAAGTTCGATTTTCGATTTATGGACAACTTTTTGGGTCCTCCAGACCACTGTGCCGCGCACAGTGGTTCAAGATCCCAAAAAGCTGGCCAAAACCTTACAATTCGAAGTTACTGGATGAGGTAAATGTTTATTTATACCTGTCTAGGGGGCATTGAAGCATTCTTTTGTAAGAGCACAAGTCACTTTATTCAACACTGTCCTTGTGGCGAGCAGTTGAACTTAACTCTTCGCCAAATTCACGCGCTCTAGTGTTTTTCTTGAGTTTCGAGCGTTCGACGAAAAACGTTGTTGTTCTGTGAGTTCGTGCCAGAAATAGATGAGGTATTATGGAGGATATTCCCGAGGGTACGTATAATCGTTGCTTGCTTCCGCATTTGCTTTTCGAACAATTAAATTTGTGATATTGATAGTAAAATGTGCCCCTCCAGATTTTGTTTTCTTTTTCATAAAATTTAGGATTATACTTAGTGAATTTTTTTTTTGCCCGCGAGTGCGAGCGCCGGTGTTTTCCGTTTTGGTCGACAAAATTTATCAACTTTCTGATGCCTGTAAAAAAGCTGCCACGGGCTGCCTCCGTTAAAATATATGCGCTTTTTCTACAACCACGTAGAAGTGTTCACTAGGGTGGTCCGAAAATGCATCGGAAATTTTATTTTCGAATTCCTATGCTAACATCCGGAAATTTTTTCAAATCCACAAAAAAATAAGCGCATTTTTCTATTGTGAAAAAAATAATACTTAGAGGTGGTGCAAGCCTCATGAAGTTAAACACGTATTTCCCATAAGAAAAGAATACGTTCTTGTACATTTTATTCAGAATTCCTAATATTAGGTGAATCAAGTTCGAAATTCACCATTTCTCTTCACAATAAGTCACCCGATGCGAATAAAATATGACTTTACAGATATCACCCCTATGAGTCTGTTTTATAGGGTCAGAAAAAACCCCATAAGTGAGAAAATGGGTTCTTCGAGTTTCTTGCGCAAATTATGATTTCCTTGCGGGTTCTTCAACGCAGCTTGTTTCAAATACATGAAATACTACTTTATACTGATAATTAGATGTTTATCTAAATTGTTTAAACAATTATTCATTGTTTTTACAACTTTTTTTTTGAAAGGGTTAGGACGTCAAGATTTATTCTGAATTTTGCAACCTTATTTTCAACTTTTCAGTTAGAGCAAGGTTATAATAAAATCAAGTTAACAGAAACAATTGTTTCAACAGTTTTCTGATAATTATTACAATATTCTCCGATAAATCCGGTTTAGATCCCTCCCTCTTTTTTATTTAACTCCTTGCGTCGGATAGTATTGTGTTTTATCAAGAATTTACTGCTTGATGGTCATCAGCTTTGAAATTTTCAATGCGTGATGATGGATCCTCATTTCATGAGCGAACTTTCGGACCCTTGCTTACCGGCTTGGAGGTAACCTGAATGTTATAGTTCCTCCTTGTCCTAAAATTGCCATCGTCATTAAAGGGAAGCTTTGTTTAAACAGTTGGTCTCAATCAAGCACAAGGTTAACGGCACGGCTTCTTAAAACTTGTTATGAGAGGTGCGAAAGCTCTGAGTGTTTCTGACACCACAGAGTATGCAGGCGCACCATGTAACCTCTACGGTTAGGGACAGTAGGGGTGACCAGGGTTGATGGCCGGAGGGGCAGGTTGGTCGAGTATCTTTTTTTATTAGGCTTCTGGGCACAGTGGTGACATCCATAACGATTTTGGTGAGGTAGTAGGTTGCCCATGTACTGACGTAGGTTCAGATGTTTTCGTGTTGCCGTTCGCAAAGGAGCAAGTTTGTTCGTAACAGGAATAAATTTACATCCGATTTCCAAAAACACAAATGTTCAAAATCACCAACTGACAGGGAAATGATTCGTCAATTTTCGATATAAATACATAATAGAAAATAAAATGATAAATAAAGGAAAATGACACCCTCATCAGGTCGCCTATTAATAGAACACATCATGCCGTAATTTTGAATGAAACCTGTAAGTCTGAATATAAAAGGTAGTTCTTAGTCAGAAATTTGAACAGAAAAAAAAGGTGAAAGTTAACTAAGTGTAGACAAAAAACCATACAACAAAACAGCCAGAGGTAAGAGATGTGATGAGTTTTCATAGCTTTAAATTGTGAAAATTAAAACAAAACCACCAATGAAAAACAAAAAATCAGAAGAAAGGAGCATCGGTAGCTCATGTCTGAGTCGATACAGTTTTCGTGTATTCTATGAGTTTGTCATAATTCAGAAGTCGTTGAGAAACGAAGTTATCATGTGCAAACAATATTTTGAAGGAAGTTTGGAAAGAAATTTATTAGATCCAAGATAAAAAGAGAGAAGATATAAGCATAAAGAATCTAATATCATGTTGTAAGTTTCGTTTAAGTACTCTAAGTCAGTGACTTTATTATTACAATTGTCTCCTCCTTTTTTAATAAAATTCATCTCAGCAAATGTCCGTTTTTAATGATTGGGTTCAATGTGTAACATTTTGATTTCATCCCATACCCCAATCCACATTTTATATACAACATTGCACTGGTCTAAAGTATATAATTTATCTTTACCCAGTTTGATGAATTTATTTAATTTAGAATCAACTCTGAAGACAGTTCTGATATTCAGGTCATATAAGAGTCTTTTCAAATTTTGTGAAATGGTGCCAAGAAAGGGGATGGAAACAATCACCTGTTTTAAGTCGGTTAATACTTCTCTGTCTTCAACAGTACCATACAAAACCATTAGGTTGTTGCCAAACATCTAGCTCAATGCAAAAACCGGGATCAAAAGGTCATGAAATGGCATGAAACCAAAATCTTACACATTGAACCCAAATATTGCAAACGGACATTTGCCGGAATGGATTTTATTTAAAAAGAAGGAGACAATTGTAATAATAAAATCACTGACTTAGAGTACTTCAACAAAACTTACAACATGATATTAGATTCTCCATGCTAATATCTTCTCTCTTTTTATCTTGGGTCCAATAAATTTCTTTCCGAACTTACTTCGAAGTATAATACATTCCATAGAACACACGAAAACTGTTTCGAGTCAGACAAGCTGCGCAGTACATTCCTTCAACTCCGATGTAACACGTCATTGCGCAGATTTTTCACAGTTTGAGTTCTCGCTTCCACCGAAATGGAGATGGAGCTACCGAGGTTCCGTTCTTCTAATTTTTTGTTTTTCATTAGTAGTTCTGTTTCAATGTTCACAATTTAGAGCTATGAAATCTCATTACATCTTTTACCATCTGTATTCCCGACCAATTAATTCCACTTTGTTATGGCTATTTCAAGGTATGGTTTTTTTGTCTTCACTTCGTTAACTTTTACCTTATTTTCTTGTATTTGAATTTCTGACTCATAATTCACTTTCATATTTAAACTAACGTGTTTCATTCAAAATTACGGCATGATGTGTTTTATTATTAGGCTACCTGATGAGGGTGTTGGAAGTGCCCTTGAATATGGAAGCATGATCTACTGAAAAAATGTTCTCACAGAAAAAATGTTTCTTTCAGTTTTAATCCTGGGCTGATCTGCGCATGCAAATTAATGGGATGGATAGAAGTAAACTTGAGAATTATGATATTTCCTTTTCCGATCATCACTTTGTCCGTTTGCCAAGATCTCCACAAAAATGCAATCTTAATTACGTTTTACCCTTTGTTTTTCCTTTGCTTCAGTTGGGATCAAATATAATGTCATTGGAAGTAAAAATGGAAGTATTCGCCTACCTCACATGTTCTATAAATTGCATTTACTCTATTTACAAGGATAATGTCATAAATGACTTGAACCTAATTATTTTATAGATTTTATATGAGATTATTCTTTTTATAGAAAAAATTGTAAGATATGTATAAAAGATATAATTATATGCGCTGTACCATCATGTAAGTTTTGCCACTTGCAAGTACTATAAAATGAAACTTGTTCTATCAATTTTTTGTGGAAATTTTTCCTCATGCTCATGAAGAGCCCTCGATTTTATGCCTTTTCTTCAGAAAAATTTTTCCTTGTCAAAATAGCTTGCTTTTTACAGTGATTCCTGAATTTTAATACATTCTCTTGATATTATTTTTTAATTTTCTAACAAAGTCACGGTGTAGACTAGTGAAGTAATTAAATGGAATGTTTGCTTCTGAACTGTCGATCAATTATATATTATAATATTATATAATCAAATCACGATAAAGGCTGCGTTTGAGAATAACAACATCAATAAATCTCTTTTTCGATTTTTTTATGGAGAAACTTATTTGCTGTTGAGATTCTGAGAGAATAAGTAAATCACGATGTTGATACAAAAACATCCGAAAATATTTTCCTGATGCTTGGAGACAGTAGTTTAGAGGCATTCCTAGAATATAATTTTCAGGATTCTAACTTAAGAAGTATTAAGAAGATCATGTACTAAGTAGAACATTTGAGCCATAATACAATCTTGTTAAATCCCAATTCTCAGAAATTCTACAAAGTGATTCGCCATTCAATGAGTAAACTTCGGAATGAATGAAGAATTTCGTTGTATTCTAAAAAAAGCAAGTGAAAGGATAATTTTTTTACGCTGGTAGAGCAAGATAATCGACACACAATAATTCAAAAATAGTTCTTCGAATTGCCCACCCACGTATACCGTTTTTTGTGCCCATAAAACTCATATAATACTCTGCAAAATTTGCAAAGTGATTCAAGGATTATCAGGAGAAAACTTGTATTCATGAATAAAGTGAAAGACAAGTGAATGATATTGTGTTGAGTCCTGCTGTGTCGTGTACTTTCAGTGTTTTTAATGGTCATGATATTGAGTCGGCATAGCGTGTGTATGCCTATTCGGAACACAATCACAATCTGAAAGCTGTATTCAATAGGAATGGAGAAATTGATTATGGACATAACAGATGATTCCCTTACGGAATGCCAGAAAACTCTTCAGGCTGGTATTAAAAGAGATACAGAAAGCGTGATTGAAAAATGAATAGGCCAGCACTCATCAGAGATTAAAAAAACACAGAGGACAACGAGAAAACCAAAGTCACCTGCGATACACTGAGTGACAATGCTTCGAGACAGGGCAGAAATATCAATACATTCAAAGAAAAAACAACATCGTCATCTACGGGCTAACCGAAACCGTCGAGAAAATAGGAATCTCTTTATTTAGAAATGTTCCAGATATTTTGAAAGTGAAACTGGGAATCACAATAGACATCAACGCCGTCGATTTGCTGAGAAGGATGGGCAGGCCAAGTGTAGATCATAATAGACTAGTACTGCTTGAATTCACTGAGGCTTACAATCAAAGGGTCATCATGGAAAACCGCTCTAAGCTAAAAGGCACTAACATCTATATTAACAATGACATAGATAACGACAGTCAAGTACTACACAGCAAGTGCCGTCCACTTATAACAAAATTGAAAGAGACAGGAGCCCAGGTGCGAGTGATGAATGATGTAATCTGAATTAATAAAGAACATTATACCGTCGGAGAAATTGAATCCATGGAAATAGAGGATCTTTTGACGCCCACCTCAGTCACTCCAAATTCAGAAAGCGGGAGAATGGTTCTATAGATATGTACCTAAAAAAAAGTGAACAAACAGAGGAAGATGCTAATGATAGCTCAAGAAATCCTCGAAGAAATCGGTACCAACATAAGGAAAATGCTTTCAAAAGGGAATGCACAGAAATTAGAAGAGATGTCAACGAGATAAATTCTCATCCAGCGCCTTCCAAAAGTCACCATCTCCACAGCATCTGCTTCTGGGATATCAGTTGTAACCCTCATTTTTCGGGGTTATTGGATCTGGCTCACGTCACTTTCCTCAAAACGCCAACATTCAAACCTCATCAGAGTGGAGGTAAAGGGGATGGGCTAGCCAATTCCGGAGATTGCACCAAGGTCACACATTGGGGTTTTGCTCGTAAACAAAACATTATCTTCTTTAAGTTTCACAAAGGGTTTTCTTTATTTAACAATCAGAAACAAAAAAAGGGGGGGGGGCGTATCTAAAGTTTGGGGCTATACGTTTATCGAAAGCACATGGCAGGAGCCAAGTTTCCAGAAGTACAATTCAAAAGGGCTTATGCATAGACAAATGTATAGAAAAATTGCATGGATTAAAAAAGGATTCCAGACACTACAATTTCCCGCTAAGCGATTCGAGTCATACGGCACACAATGGCGGCCGGAAGCGAAACATAAGATCGGAAAGTTAAGCGGGTAATAAAAAATTGTAATTGGACGATAAGAGACTGAATTTGGGGTTCATGGGACCAGAGGGGCCCTGATTTTTCCAATTTTAAGGATTACAAGTCAGCAAAATTACATAAACTCTTGGAAACCCGCAAGGTTCCACGTGGGCAGGCAGCAAAACTAACTCTTCAAAAGATCTCTTAGACAAAAGAAAGCCTTATCACGGGGAATCCCGTAGGACTTCAACTCACGAATATTAAACTGACCTTACCTCAGCAAAGAAAATAAGTGAATCTAACGTACGAGGCTTCTAGCAAGATTTGAAGTTTCGCGAAAAAAACCACGACGTTTCGCTCCGGTACGAGGCTGCGAGACGAAAGAGAACGTGGCAAGTAGAGACTCAAGCGCGTCGTTCCGACTCCTTCGAGCGTGCCTTCAGTGGCTCGTGCTGATTGGTCGCTACCGTTGCCCTGCCGTTGGATTGGTGGGTCCGCGCTGCTGGCCTTCTCTGCTGTCGCCACGCCGCTGTTGTGCAGGAGCGGTTTTGTACATGGAGCCTGTAATTGAATTAAGAAAACTCGAGAGAAAGAAATCCGTAGCATTACCAATATGAGGAGACTCTCGTCCTCTCTGGACCGAGTACACCCGCATTGGCAAGAAACCGCAACAAATCTAAGGTGATCAGACCTGATTCTCATCCCATCGCGAGATTCTTGACGTCGATCTGGATTATCGCATCAAGTGCCTCATCGTCGAGGATAAGTACCCTATTCTGGCCCTTTCAAGATCCCTCGAAATTTTGTTTAATGAAAATTATTTTAGTTGGATGGAAATTTGTATTTTTGCGCTAGAAAATGGATCTTCTTGGTATTTCGAGAAATAAATTCATCCTTTGCGGTAAAAATTAGAATCTTTCCCCCTACTTTCATGTTCCATGAATTTTTTATTTATTTGGTAAAAATTTATTTACTTCGATGCAATTTTTTTTTGTGCTTGAAAATGTATCTTCTTGTTATTTCTGGAAATAAATTCATCCTTTGCGGGTGAAATTGTAACTTTTTCTTTATTTTCAAGCTTCGAATGAAACTGAATTGTTTTGTTAGAGATTGAACTATTCTGTGCTTGAGCATTTATGTAGGAATTCTCTGGATATATTTCTTTACCCTTGAAAGCGTGGTGTCCAATGTCGGTTTCGAGGATCCTTACTCCTTTGTGTCAGTCGGAAAGAGTACGTGATGGCAAACAGATGTTATGCTCTGCACGCATTCATTCTTTTAGTATTTGTGGAAATATACTTTCTCAATTTCAGTTCAAAATTTAAAAAAAAAGTAGAAAGTGACAATTTCCAATATAAGAGAAGCTCTCAGTGCCGAAGCTCCATGAATATTGAAAGATAAGTACCCTATTCTGGCCCTTTCAAGATCCCTCGAAATTTTATTTATTGAAAATTGTTTGATTTGGATAAAAATTTTTTATTTTTGTGCTAGAAAATGGATCTTCTTGGTATTTCGGGAAATAAATCCATCCTTTGCGGTAAAAATTAGAACTTGACATGACTTTAATTTCCGAACATTTTTTCGCTTGAAGTTAGTTCTTGGATGGATAATTTACACAATGAATAATACAAACTATAATATAGCCTCGGATGACAGGACTGCCGCTTTCATGAACGGACCGCGTGCCCCTGGAAAAGTTTCAGGTACTGGATGGAGACTAGGTGTGTGGAATTCTAGAGGTGTGAATAATCTGATGGAAAAAGAGTTGTAGAATACTATGCGCATGAGGAACCTAGATATTTTGTGCGTACCCGCAACAAAGAGAAAGAGATGTGAGGTTAATAAGGTGGAGAGTGTTCTCTAACTCTGGTCAGGAGTAGACAATGAATCACACGCTAGACAAGGAATTGGTCTAATTTTGGATGAGAGAAAAAAAGAACATGTCAAAAGGTATAAGTGTGTATTTCCTAGATTATTACGGGTTAGAATGAAAGTTGGAATCAGGAGACTATTTATTGTAGCATGTTGAGCTCCTGTTGATGGTGACAATGAAGCGGCAAGAGAAAACTTCTGGGACTCGTTAAATAATGTCATAGAAACATGTGATTCAGGCAAAAGAATAATATTACTTGGAGACATGAACGGTTGGGTTGCTGTGCAACGCGATGGTACTGACAGAGTACTCGGTCATTTCGGAGACCCAAAAAAGAATGGTAAGGAAGATAGATTGATCAGTTTGTGCCTAGAAAAGGGTCTGTTCATCACAAACACCTGGTTTAGGTACAAAATGATACACATTTATTCTTGTTGCAGAGGCGAAAGCCATAGTATTAGCCCAGTCAATAGAGATCGGAAAAGGCCTGTAAATAGAAGAAATTTCGGGGTCCGATTTTTTGACGTAGGAAATTTTCTTTTAGCGTCAAAGTGGAGGTTTCACAGTCTTGCCCTCAAAGTAGGTACGCTGAATCCGCCATCTTGAGTTTTCGTTTTTTATGGTTATCTCGCGTAATTTTCATTTTACAATAGCAATGGTAGAGAACAAAGTTGTAAATAATTGTATTTCCTATATTTTTCATGTCATTTATTTTTTCGAATTACTAATATTCATTGCCAAAATCGAGCAAAAACTTCACAAAATTGTGATATGGGCGCATTTTTCTCAATTTTTCAAACATTTGTATCGAGAATAAGTCGGGAACACGCTCAATATTGCGGCAGGTTGAAAAAGCGACACAACTGGGGTATAAGGAATTTAAAGTTGCAATGCGAGAACTGATGGCCATCTAGCGAACTAACCAACATAGATGTCTATGGGATACACGTAGCATTGTTTACTTGCGTGCTGCACTCAAATAACGCGATCATGATTATTTTGTGTCAGATTATTCAGTTGAAAGTACATAAGAAGTTTATTAAGTTAGTGTTGTCAATTGTAACTCCACAAAAAATATCAACACTAATTTGAGTTTCCATGAAGTACCAAAATTTGGCAGTGGTACTGTTACAGTGAAAAATCTTGTTGGAGAAAGCATTGTTGTTGATAAACGTTCCGAATCGTTAAAACGACTCAACATTCAAGATACTGTTCAACAAATACTTGTTTGCTCTCTGCATTTCAGCGTTGATAGTTATGCATTTCCTGGTTTGTTTTTTATACAGTTATTATAGTCCGTCAGCCCGCTGACAAAAAGTGTAATGATATGATAACGTATGCCCATGAGGCAGTCAGTATTTGCGGGCATGGTGATTAACATAAAAGCAAAATCAGTGCGTCCCCATGGAACTTATGTGAGAAAAATCAATTTTTTGTCGGAAAAAATTAATATCTTTTGTGAAACGATAGTATAACGTATGCCAATCACACTTCGCAATATTTCAACACTAAAAAATAACACAAAATATCTCATTGTTGTTCCACGCTCCATGTATGTCAATTTTTTTTCAAGGTTAACTTTGTGAAAATATTGTGAATTGTGATCGGCATACGTCATACTATCGTTTTACGAAGGATATTAATTTTTTTCGACAAAAAATTATTTTTTTTCACATGAGTTCCATAAGGACATTTTGGTTTTATATTTATCACCATGTCCAAAAATACTCACTGCCTCATGGGCATACGTTATCATATCATTACACTTTTTGGCGGCGGGCTGACGGACTATTACGTAATTAATAAATAGAATTATTATTAGGATTATTAAATAAAATCGATGGGTAATTTACAGATATATCTACATAAATAAAATATGACCATCCTATCTTCCTCTTTGTAAGTCGTTCCACGCGCGATTATAAAACCAGAATTGATCGCTCAACACCTCCGATCATGTTTCTGGAGGACGGCGTTGCAACATCATACTCACACTATGTTTTTAGAGATAGTAGCAACTTTTTTATCACATTTGAATTCTACTTTACTTGAATGAACGTGTTAAGACTAATGCTAATCATATGCATACCGAATCCCATAGGCAGCCATGTTTGTTTTGAAACAGCAGCGCCTCTTTGCCCGTGGTGGATGATCTCTTTAAGAATACGTTGCGCGTTTCCGTGAACGCCCTTTCGGCTGCAAGACTCGTAATACAACGTTATGCGGCCAGATTCCCACATTGCGCTATAGTAAGCGCCTTACCGACAGTCATGTTTGGTCCGTATAAAAAAAATTGCTTATACAAAAGTTATTAGAAATTTCATGTTCTGCAACTTCGCAAATACCTAGAACGGAAACGTGAATTAACTCATCCTCTAACGGAAACCTGGGGTTGCGCTGCACCCCAAACTTTTAGTGTGGCACAATGCTCTCTATGTGCAATAAAACAACTTTAATATAGAGCATTTTCCGAAAAATGTTGGAAAATTCGGAAAATATAGAAAAAAACTCAAAATTTCGCGAAATTGCCTTTTTGTATGAAAAATACCGTAGTTTTTCAACAACTTGATCAATTTGAGAAAACAAAACGGGATTTTCAAGAAAAATAGTCGCGCTTCAGGATCAGACAAGCCGCTTCTGCATTTTCGCAAAAAAACCTAATTATTTGAACATCCGAAGTAGAGGAAATTTGAGAAATCTGACAAAGGGTATAAATCCTAAAAGTACTGGTAAAATTTATTATAAAAAATTCAGATTTATTACAGATAACCAAGAAAATGGTTGTAAATATTCAAAAATAAGGAAATATTGTTTTTTGTCTGTTTGAGCACTTCTTGGTGGAGGTGCCTGTTCTATTGCAGCAGTCGCGCTGCGGAATTGGTAGCGAGAAGCGATTTTCTGCAGAAAATTCGATCCTTATGAAGTATAATGATTTTTTAATGGATATATATATATATATATATGTATAGACTGTACGGTGTCACCTCCGGGTAGTACACTCTACGTTCTCGCCTCCACTATATTCCGTGAATATATTTAAAATTTGTATGTATATATACGTTAAGGGGGGACTTCTGAACAGCTTTCTCAAAAGAGGGGTAACAATTTTGCATTTTGAAAACTATATATATTTGTGGTACT